>JAJOZX010007292.1:0-223797 GCA_023014485.1 Bathynomus jamesi | reverse complement strand
GCATACAATTTGTAAGAAAAATATCGATTTTTAGCACAAGATCAAATGAATTATAAAAATACAAATTTATACTGGAATCTGCCCGGGTTTTAACCCCGCCACATACAGCAAACTTAGGAAGAACCCGCAGGATGACGTCATCAAATCATTTAATAGTGGCTTGAAACGCATTCTCAAAGATCATAAGGACTTAATTCCGCTTTTCATGTCCACTTCACCTTCTCTGCCCTACCTATTACGGTCTTATTAAAACCCACAAACCTGGCAACCCTATGCGCCCTATTATTAGCTCGGTGGGCTCTATTACTTATAAACTCTCCAAATGGCTTGTCAAAGTCTTGTCCCCCATTCTCGGAACTATCTCTGATTCACATGTAAAAAATTCCATGGATCTTACTGAAAAATTGAATAATGCACGTACTGAAACTAACGATAGATTGATCAGTTTTGACGTTTGTTCATTGTTTACAAAAGTGCCGATTGATGATATGCTTGACTTTCTCTCCCAAGAATTACATAAGTATGACCTGCCACTACCTTCAACATTGTTTTGGAACTTTTAATAGCTTTGCATCAAAGACTGTAAATTCACTTTCAATAACGAGTATTATCAACAAGTGTTTGGGATGGCCATGGGCAACCCCTTATCGCCCCTCCTCTCCAATATTTATATGGAGTTTTTCGAAATTACTTACATTCCGAGAATCCTGGGGGTTGGCATCCCTTGGTTGCGGTACGTCGACGATATTTTGTGTATCTGGCCCATGAATCGTGACCTGGATAACTTCCTACTTCAGTTAAATGATCAAGTCCCCTCCATTAGTTTACTTTAGAAGTGGAACAAGACAATTCAATCCCATTTTTGGATGTGCGTGTACATAGGGAAAGCCCAGGTTTTAAGTTTAGTATCTATCGGAAAACAACAAACAATTTGTCCTACGTACACTTTTACTCGGGACATGACACCCCAACTAAGAAGGCCATTTTTTCATCAATGTTTCTCCGCGCCCTTAGGATCGCCAGTCCGGAATACATCGATGCCGAATTGGAAAAAATCAACGGTATTGGAAGTGATCTGTGTTATCCATCTGCGTTTGTGGAATCTTGTCTCAACAAGCAAAACTAACTTTCTATCGTGTCAATAATAACACTCGTACTTTGTCAAAAAATATTTTAGTACTTCCATTTTTCCCGGGCTTTTTAGGCATTGCTAATGTACTTAAACTTTTGGATATTAATGTAGTTTTTCATATAACAACATTGTGAAAAATATCATAGTAAAAAATAGCCCTACCAATAATTCAGGCATTATCTATAAAATTGGGTGTAAACAATGTGATTCCTTTTACATAGGTCAGACGGGAAAGGATTTGCACACACGTATAAACAGCATCAATATTCCGTTAGAACAGGACAGTTGTCCAGTGCTCTTTTTGTCCATTTGTCAGAGTTATCCCACTGTATTGATTGGAATAATGCTTCAGTTTTATTCCACTCTAGCAACATTGTTAATAGAAATATTCTTGAGTCTGCCATTATCCAACTTTCAAATAACTTCAACATAAGCAAAGGTCTTTTTCAACTCGATCCTGTTGTTTTGAATTCCTTCAAAACAGATTTAGATAAAAAGGGTAGGACGCTAAATCTTTGGTAAACTTGTATGCTACTTTATTAACTTTTAATCTTCATTTTATTTTTATATATATCGAAACTTGACTATAAAGGCAAAGTGTTAAAACCCGGGCAGATTTCCAGTATAAATTTGTATTTTTATAATTCATTTGATCTTGTGCTAAAAATCGATATTTTTCCTTACAAATCTGTATGCCTCTTTGTTAATCCTTTAATTTTTAATTTTTATTTTTACTTCTCTGTTTATTGCATATATATGTATATAAGTTTTATTATATATGTGTAGATATGTATGTGTATATATATATGTTTGTGTGTATGTATGTTATTTATTTATTTATTTTATTTTATTTTTTTTTCTTTCTGTAATCTATATATAGGCCGTAACCTTTTATGTACTTCAGTGTTCCTGAGGATGTCATTAGACGAAAGCGCTTGAGCTCCTTTTTGTGTTTCCTTTCCTTCGTGGTTTTATTCATCATAAATATTTTTCACGTGTTACTTTCGTGAAATAATTTTCATATATATCTATATATATATATATATATATATACAGGGCCAGTGAGAGCTGGCACGGGCCCCGGGGAAGGATTGGTATATGGGCCCCCCTCTTTACTCAGTATTTTATTATGAATGGTTTTTTTTTTGTGTACATAACAAGCAAACTGATTATATGTCCAAGTCACTATTCAAAACATACAGTATGAATAAACAACTCAGAAGAAAATGACCATTTTATTTTTCGAATCAATTATATTAATTCTATCACCATACAATGAACAAATGCAGTACCAGTCCATGCAAGCAAGACAATTGTTTACTCCAAGGTTTTCATAATTAGAAGTGTACTTTCTTTGCCTTCTCTCTAGCAAAGTGGTAAATGATTCTGATGAAATTTAAAGTACGGGCTAACTGACTTTCAATTACAATGGTTCCCAGATCTGTCAGTCGGTCTTGGGCATTGGTGACCGCAGATAATATTTTATCCGTTTCAGTTTTGACTATGATAATCTCTATAAAATGTATGTTCATTAATTATATTTCCTCTCTGTTGTTTAATCAATTGCTTTATTAATATTTTTAGATTTTATCCACCCTCTTTCCGGACCCCCTAGAGGTCCGGGCCCTAGGGATTTAACCCGGCTTCCCCGCCCTCTCGGCGGCCCTGTATATATATACTATATATATATGAAAATTATTTCACAAAAGTAACACGTGAAAAATATTTATGATGAATAAAACCACGAAGGAAAAGAAACACAGAATGGTGCTCAAGCGCTTTCGTCTAATGGGGTACGTCGTGGCCGATGTCGTAACACCGCTTCCCGGAGATCAGCGAAGTTAAGCGACATTGGGTCTGGGTAGTAGTTGGATGGGAGACCGTCCTCTGCGCCCAGATTATGTAGCGACCCGTGGTTCGGATCCCACGTAAAGCTGAGGTCCCCTCCGTCATTTGACCTTAGATGTTGCGAAGGTTAAACAACCCCAATTAAAAAAAAAAATATATATATATAACTTCAACTTAGCTTTATTTCAAATTTCCTGTAGTATATAAATTATAATTTTTTAGCTTTTAATTAATTAAATTACTCTTGATCGGAGTGTCAATAGGTTAGGTTACTGTAAACATTTATAATTATAATTACGTAAGGTTAGTGTGTGTGTGTGTGTGTGTATATATATATATATATATATTATAAAGAGAGAGAGAGGAGGGGCGACAAGCTTCACCTTCGTGAAATGAGGGATCATCGCACTGAACATTTGAAAGGTTGAAAGGTTTGTTCAAAAGGTATCCAGACAGGGTGTTTATTTTTTAAAACAATGTCACGTTTGGAGTTGTGACTGTGCTAAACATGTTTCTGCATGTCGAAACAAGTTGAGTGATGGGATTGCACTTCATTGTGTAGCGTCAGTCGACTAAGATGAGCGAGTAAAGTTAAACGTGTTTTGTTTCGCGGCGATTTCTTACAATGAGGTCATGTTGTTATTTTTTACTGTGAAGGTGTTGTGCACCATGAATATGCACCACAGGGACAAACAATCAACAAGGAATTTTACATTGAAGTTTTGAGACGTGTACGTGAAGCAGTTCGGAGGAAACTGCCGCAGAAGTCCAGCAATTTTTGGCCCAAAACGCTACCCCCCCCCCCCCCCCCCCCAAATCCAGCAGCCTCCATATTCGCCGGATTTGGCTCCATGCGACTTTTTTTGGTTTCCGTATCTCAAACAAACCCTGAAAGGACACCGATTCGATGATGTTGAGACCATTAAAAGAAATTCTACGGAGCACCTTTGGCCATTCCGAAAAGCGCTTTTGAAAAATGTTTTCAACAGTGGCAGGATCGTTGGGTAAAGTGTATGGCTTTAGAAGGAGCGTACTTTGAGGGAGATTAAGCCTTAACCCTTTACTACCCAAAAGGACAAATTTATAACCTTTCAAATACACGCATTTGTAACTTAACCCTACAAAATATTTGGGTGGTAAAGGGTTAAACCCTATAAGTACCATATTCTGTCTACAATGGCATCAGTCCGGATACATTTTGAACAAACCTTGTATGTATATATATATATATATATATATATATATATATATATATATATATATATACAGTATATTATCATGCTAACAGACATAGACAATGAAGTAAACAGCAATAGTACAGTAACATCCTTTGCAGACGATACAAAGCTCAGCAGAAAAATCAGCGATGGAAAAGAGGTGGAATCCTTGCAGAGGGACACGAACAGAAAATACAAATGGTCAGAGAGAACAACATGACATAATACAGAGAAATTTTAGCTCTTGAAATATGGTAAAAATGAACAACTTAGACTGCACATTATGCTCCAGATAAATAGGACATTAGACAAGCACGAAAGCGATAGATTTGGGGGTTATAATGATTAATGACCGATGATGCGAAATTCGAGACACAAAATCAGATAGCGATAAACAAAGCAAAAAGATTTGCGGGACAAGTACTAAGAACCTTGAAAAGAAGGGATAAGACAGTAATGATTCCCCTGTTGAAAACACTGACCATAACAAAACTTGAATACTGCTCAGTTTTGACGTCCCCATACAAGAAAGAAGAAATTAATAAACTACAGTAGAAGATATTCAGAGACATTTCACATCCAAGATCGATTGCTGCAAAGAACTGAACTACTGGGAAAGATTACGTAAGTCGTAAACTAAATCTATACCCCCTGGAAAGAAGAAGAGGGACCTTCTCAACACTGAAGGAAAAAGCTTGGTTGTCAGGGGGCCAAGACTTTTTAACCAGCTTCCAAAGGACCTTAGGAACGTGACAGCCTGGGCCAAAGTTGAAGTCTTCAAAAGAAGACTAGATGCCTGGCTCAGGACGGTACCAGATGAGCCAGGTGTACCTGGCTATGTGCGGTGGAGAGCGCAAGAGAGCAACTCGCTCCTCCACCAAGCCAGGCCTAGAGACGGATCCACCAGCTTGACCTTCGTGTGAAGAGAGACCAACGCACGGAACTGCTACGAGTACGAGTCTTGGGAAAAAAAGACAAGAATTTTAATATTTTTGCAGGTAGATTACTCTGAATTTGAACCATCTATCAGAGCTAGCGTCTGTATGATATGGCGAATGATGATGCTGGTAGTAGTAGTAGTAGTAATACTAATATAATAAGAGTTAGAGCAATGGACCACATTAGTTGACCTGAGCACTGTGCCTGTTTTTAGCCTTCTTAACTGAATTTATATATATATATATATATACCGTATATGAGGCGTCGCGAGTACGAGGGGCGAACTCGCCACATTGGCGATTTTCCGATTGTTCCACGAATGAATAGTTCAATCCTCCCCCCATCTACAGACACCTTGGTATAGCCAAATATCTCCCCCGTACGCTCAAAATGTAGTTATTTTCAATGCGTGTATTTGCGCTATGTGCCCCTCGTACACAATAGTCACAATTTTAAACGCGTCTTTTTCAAAACCGGTTTGGCAAGTTCGCCCCTCGTACTCGCGACGCCTCATATATACATACTGTATATATGCTGTTTACTGTTATGCAACATTCATTATTTTTTTCAGCCAGCTTGAAACCACTCGTACAGAGAGTCTATTCATAAGCTATTCATGAAATATCCGTATAAGATGTCTGGAATGTTTATCATAAGTGCAGACGCAGACGCACTTGTGACAATGATTTCGTTCATATTCTTTCAACTTGGACCTTTTAGAAGTCTTGTTTAACTCTGTTCAAAAACATAAATGTTAAAATAAGCTTCACATCTTTACTCATATTTTTTTTTGTTTTTTTTTTGCTTTTTTAAAAACTTCAAAGTTTTATTAAAAAAAGGATACAAGTGAGTTTTACAATTTTCAGATATTCGTTATGACATTAATATGTTCACAGTACTCTTATCTGAATATGCTTTTGGAAGCATGGAGGCTTTTTAGGCAAAATTAATGGCATTTAGCTTATTTATTACATAGAAATAGTGACAGTGGCAAGAAATAATAATAAAGACAATAAAAATTAATAATAATAGTAATATCAATAATAATAATAATAAAAAATACAATATAAAGTTTACAAAATGTTACATGATTTTAAATTAAATGATTTACTGGATATTTAGTAGAAAATATTACATAAAACAGTGAAAGTGGCAAGTAATACTAGTAGTGACAACAAAAACAAAAACAATAATAATAGCAACGATAATAATCGGATATGTTGAATGCGTTTGCGAGTATACTATGATTAAATGATTGAAAGCCAGCGTTATTTATTCGCAAAAATATTGAAATTCTTTTCTTTTTTCCACAGTTTATTATCTACGTTCATAGAAACATATCACTTTGTAACTCATTGAGTGAATGAATAGTTATAGTATGTATTTGAGACATAGCTGAGGCGAAGCCTACTAGTAACTACTCGCTTACTTAACACGTTACAAATTGATATAACATAGCTCACATTTGTTAAAAAAATAAGAAAAATTTTAATATTTTTACAAATAGATTATTCTTGATTGGAGTCATCCATTAGGGCTACCCTTTGTATCTCAGTGAGTGACTCAAATGATATGAAGACGCTGAGGTCCTTGGGGTAGTGCTCGAACCCTGATGATGCTGGTAATAATAAAAGGAGTTAGAGTAATAGACCATATTAGTTTGCTTAAGCGCTGTGCCAGTTTCTGGTCTTCCTAACTGAATTATTATTATTAATATTATTATTATTATTAGTAGTAGTAGTAGTAGTAGTAGTAGTAGTAGTAGTAGTGTACCCAAATTTGATAGAATTATATTATTAGACAATAACATAATGGTGAGAAAATAGAATATATCTAGTGGGTATATGGTACAGTCTCAGTCTAGGAGAATATTCTGGACTCGTATATTAGATTTAATTATTTTAGACCTCCAACCCGTAGAATTCTTGTTTCTTATGCCGTATACCACATCGTGGCTGTATATATATTACTGAAATGCGTGTGTTGCGTTTAAATATAAATAATAAAAATGGTGTTATAGGTCATGAAAGTTTTGTAAACTTTGACTAGTTTTTGGTGTAACAAATACGTATCAACACTATTTACTTAGCTCTGTTTCCTCTATTTTTTTTCTTTAATTTCAAATTACAAAGTTGTTGCGCGACTACGCCTTTATACTTTCCTCTCTGATATAAAAATATGATGTAGGAGAGAGATACCTTTGAGTAAACTCCATTGTTTTATGAGATTTTAGAGCAGCAGTTTCTTTTTTAAAATTTTTGTTTTTTTACCTTCATCTTCGAGGCACGTTTTTCACTTTGCCTTCGGGGTTCAGTAATTTTTAAATCATTTAACTAAATAATTAATGAAAAACAACTTCATCTATTACTGCTGTTAAGTCAGCGACCTCTCAAACATTATTCGGTTAACATTCTAAGAAAGGTATTTTAACTTATAGTCTTTTAAGTCAGTTCCTTCCGAAGAAACTAACAAGAGACCATTAAGAAATTGTTCTCGAAATGGAAAATTTGCCTTCAAAGGGAAGAAATGGTTTGGGTCTTTCTTCATAAATGGCAAAAATCTCGTTCTCAGATTCGCTTTTCGTTCGGTAAACTTAATTTTCTCGCACAACGAACACGTTTAAAATCATCTTTCTTGTTATTGTGGTTTGCGTCATTCATTCTTTTACTTTTGTTTTTCTTTTGTAACATAAAGAAAGAAAGAGGAAGATAGATAGATAGATAGATAGCAAAGCAAGAATAAAATAAAAACAGCAGCAAAAATCGTTTATTCTTGTAGAGTAAGAAGCTATTGCAATATGAAGTTATATACGAGACCTTCATAAAAGAATGAAATTAAGCGCAATAAATTCATAAATTCTTAAAGAATACCCTCCAGCCGAAAAGGCGAAATTAAAGAAGTTAAAACGCTTCATACCAATAAGAAACAGAAAGGGATAATATTAAAGAAAACGCGTACATACTGTAAGTCTCACTCGCTTAAAAATAAACATTAAATCGATGTATTTGAAACCTTATTTTTTAGCCTTTAAATATAGCTAAGGAAGTACTATTTTCTCCTCAAGTGTCTATTTATTGGATACATTAACTATTTTATAGGAAAAGAAGTTACTGCAAATGGTTGTTCTATATCTTCTTGGCTCTAGTTTGTAACCGTTATTTCGAGTAGGTTTGTCATTCATTATAAAATATTTTGTTTAATTCACGGTTTTTATCCTCTTTAAGAACGTGAATAAGCATATTTCGTTGTCATCATTCCTCTTTCTCTCTTGGAAATAGGTTTAAATCTGATGGTGTCTACGACTATACTGAGAAGTTGTCTCAATGGTATTTGCTTCCAAAGAAGTTCATAAATTAATAGAATGAAGATGTTCCCTAGAGGATGAATAAGCTCTCCTTCCTTCCTTTGAGCTAGGGATGCCGGGTGTCCCGTATTTTATATGTTAGGACAACTCTCATATCAAGCGTATATGGAACGCAAGGGAAAATGAACTTCAGATAACTGTAAATTTTAACTACTTGTGTAAGGAAAACTACTACACGGTGACAGTAGTGACGTTTCTGAAGGGAAGAAGTGCGAATTTTTAAGTGTAAACTCGTAGAGTGTGAATAAATTGCGTGCTAACCAAAGTACCAAGATCCAACCCGAAGCTGTCAAGTATTTCGATATTTTAAAACCTTGCAAACCTACTTTGAACTCTATCTTTATGAAACATGTTTTAGCTTCCACTAAAAATTTCCTTTCAAAATCCCTCGTTGTGGTGTACAGCCAACTCTCTATAATCGTTATATTATATAACAAAAAAATTCTCCCAAATACACCATTTCGAATTGCACTGAAAGCATTGTAAAAAGTTAAAAGAATTAAATGTTTGGTTTTTGTTTCACATTTAGGCGCAGCTCATCCTTTACGAGAAAGGATTTGTCTCATAAATAAATTCGCAAAATTAAACAATTTAATACATTTTTCGTCGCACAATCTAGGTCCGTTGCTATATCTTAGAGCCGAACGGGAAAATAAAACTAAACATACTCTGGGTATAAAGTACTGTATGTAAAATGAGTACACTCGGTAGACCGAAGGTACACCAAGAGTACACTGAGTGGTTTTCTTTAATCTGTGGAAGTGTACTCTTTGTATTTTTCAATTAGTTCCGAAGGAGACCGTCTGTCAAGAAGACAACCATTTCAGCTACTCTCAGTCTACTATCGACTTGCTATATAATTATGTACCATTGAAGTACCTTACATTTAACAGACAATGTTTAGTCCTTTTTTTTTCTCTCGGATCTAAGGTACACACAGCGGACAGTGTTTAGAGTGTATGGCTTTATTCAAAGCTATATATAGGCTGCGTTCCAACACACCCATACCACAAAATCAACATCTGTCTTATCCTTACTGTTATCAGTTAACCATCAAAGAGAGATAGAAGAGATAGAAGAGAGAGAGAGAGAGAGAGAGAGAGAGAGAGAGAGGGGAAGTGTGATAAAGGTAGATATAAACCACATGACACCTGTCTATGCATAAGTCTCTCAAATTTAAATTATAGCTTATAAAGATATCGTAAACTGTCTCTTACCATGAAAACTTCTCCACTTATAGAAATTCAATTATTTGGCAAGTAAATAAAGATAAATAAGAATTGATTAAATGGTTTCTAATATAAAATGGAACTAAGATATTGTATATGACACGAAGTAGGTAAAACGAAGTCACATTATCGAATTAAAAGATGATTCAGGACAGGATAACATAGAGAGAGAGAGAGAGCGAGAGAGAGAGAGAGAGAGAGAGAGAGAGAGAGAGATACTATGTACGGTCACCCTTAATATCATGGAAACTAAATATTTACCGTCAAAACGAAGTTCGATAATAAAAATTAAATAATTTTAAATTAGATAATTTAAAATTTTACGCTACAAAAGCAAAAAAAATTTTAAGCCTTTAAAACCTGTATTGAATGATATTGTTTACACGCTCTCTCCTCTCTCTCTTTATTATATATTATATATAATATATATATATATATTATATATGATGGAACTAAGAATGAGAAGACAAAACAATGAGAATGATTAGGTAAATATTTTGAATCTTTGTCAAAGGTGTTTTCTGACAACACTTCTTCCATCATTTGAGTCACGTTCGTTTGAACAAATTGCTTGACGATTGATATACGATTTTGGACCTTTTGCCTGAATGTGTAAAAGTCATTTTCGTGCTAAATTCATCTAGAAGTTGTCAATTGTATTTGAATATACTCGTCTATTACTACTACTACTACTACTAGTAATAATAATAATAATAATAATAATAATAATAATAGTATTACTAAACTAATATAATGAAGCTAATAACAAAAACTGGGGCAAAACTAGGCCGACATAAATCTAAATTTATTGTCCGCACCATTTTATGTTTTATGGAGAGCACAATTTTCAAAGTTAAAACTTGGGGTTAGTTTTCTTTTCATTTTGTGGTTGGTTGATTCTGTATTGATGTGATTCCTTTTATTATCACTCTTTTACCGATATTATTTGCCAAAAGAAGAAGAAGAAGAAGAAGAAAGGATATTTCACAAGTTTTTGTTAATGGGTAAATTTCCTTTTCTGCTTTTTTGCCTTAAATCTCGAACAATAAACCGAGATGCATTTTGTGTTTGGGAGAAAAACGGGAGTATTTTATTAATTAATTAATACCAGATTTTACTGAGATAGAATTTAACTAACTATATATATATATATATATATATATATATATATATAACCTTTGGTAAACCTTTGGTAACCTTTGGTTTGCTTCCGCCCGAATTGTTCATTCTGACGAAGGTCAAGTTTTTCACTCCACCTTAGACCTACAGTTTAACGTGGAATCCGAACCACGCTCCACCAGCAACCCAACGTCTTAACCACTAGGCCACCCAGGGTACCCATTTATCTACCAACCACTTTCTTTATTGTGTGGAAGAATGAACAGCTGGTTTTTGCTGCGCGCCGGCTGCCGTCAGCAGGTCTCGATCCTGGGCCGATGGATTCGTAGTCAGCGACGCTAACACTGCACCACCGAGGTGTGTATACACACACACACACACACACACACACACACACACACATATATATATATATATATATATATATATATATATATATATATATATATATACAGGGTGTCCCGTAAGTCTGGACCCATAGGAAAAAATAATAAAATTACAAAATAGTCCAAAAATTTATTTATAATATATTTTTTTATTATTTTATTATTATTTTTATTATTTTTTTATTATGATCTTACTCCGCTGGAGTTTTATTTGTGGGGCCACTTGAAAGCCAAAGTGTACGAGGTCAAACTTCAGAACATTTTCCACCTTAAAGCACGCATTTGTGGAGGCGTGTCAAGAAATTTCTGCGACTGTGATTCAGAAAGTGCTGTCGCAGTGGAGATTGCGTCTTCAACTATGTGTGCGACACAACGGCGACACTTTGAACAGATTATGTAATAAATTTTTGGACTATTTTGTAATTTTATTATTTTTCCCTATGGGTCCAGACTTACGGGACACCCTGTATATATATATAATAGAGCCAAGTGATTTTTGAGGTGGAAACCTTAGTCGTAAAAGGAGCAACAAGAATAGTCCATATACAACCATTTAATATTTAGAGCTTTCGATATTTCTAATGTCATCTTCTGTGCAAAAATATGCAAAAATGTAAATATTGACAAATACCAGAAGGAAAACTAAAAACCAAAACCGACATGAAATTATAAAGTGAATACAATTAAAATACAAAATGTTATAATAGAAACCATAAAAGGGGGCTTACCTTTAACATAAAAGTAAATACAGTAAAAACGTTAAAATAATTTAAGGGAACAAGTTATTAGAGTTAATTGGGTGATCTAACTGATGGGAGTGGGAACGTATACGTGATTGGGAGGGATTTGTAAATCGATTATTTATTAGCGAGGCTACTAATACCCTCGTGTTCATCGATACGAATTTGGAGTTGGCGGCACGCGGCAGTCATGCCAACGTACGACAATGCGCAATCGTTACATGTATATTTGTAAATAACCGATGAACGCAAGGGTTTTGGAATTATATCTTTAAATTTGAAAAAGAGGTAATTTACGTTCTAATGTGGAAATATATTTAACGGAAATTTGTGGATAAAATCTGTTGATCAGTTTACTAATTTTTCTCTTCATCGACACTTTCAGGTCAGTAGGGAAATTTAAAATATACAACCTTCTTCCGTACTGTAGTTACGACGATTTTAGTTTTATTTGAGAATTTTAAGTTCGTGAATCTTTTTATTTACACTGTCAATAAGTTTAAAAGGGAAACCATTACCTAATAAAAACTTTTTAAGGAATTCCAACTCGGCATGAAGAAGATGGTAGTTGGAGCAAATCTCGTATGAGCGGTTTAAGAGGGTAAGGATAAGGTTACGTTCGTACTTAAGTGGTGCGAAACTGTCAAATTTCATTGCCAAGCCCGTGAAAGAAGTGGGTTTACGAAAAAGTGATGTTACGAAGTGATTATTGGTACGGGTAATATTTATGTCGAAGCGTCGTAAAAAATTATCGTTTTCAGTTTCAAAAGTGAATTTAAAGTTATTATGTTTTGAATTTAAGTATTTACGAAAAAGTTCAATATGATCGGAAGACTTAAGTAGAACAAAACAATCGTTTACGTAATGTCGGAAGAAGATTGGTTTAAAATGCTAGGGACAGCCCTCCAACCACTTTTTATCATGGTAAAAAAGGAATAAATTTGCAAAGTGGGCCCGAGGGGTCCCCCCATTGATACTCCGTCTGTTTGTACGTATTGTTCGTTATTGAAAAAAGACCCAGTCTTTAGTAGCAATTTCAAGGAGCGAGCGTATGTTATCTTCACCTAGATCGAGGGCTGTAGAGTTATGCGATTTGAGAAGATTGATACACGGGTTGGTAGTTTCATTGAGAGGAATGTTAGTGAACAAAGATGTTACGTCAAAGCTGGCCATAATTACAGAATCAGTGTTATTTATGTCAGTGAATTCCTTAACAATAAAGCTTAACAATACTCTAGTCTAAGCTTTATGCGTCTGGTTCTCACCCTAGCGTTTTATACGGCCTCCCAAAAGTTCATAAGAATAACTTTCAGTGCCGACCCGTTCTCTCCCCCATAAACACCTTTAATCATAACCTTGTTAAATTTTTCATTCCTCTCTTATCCCAATTCAATGTCAATCAATGAATATTCAGCTAAAGATTCTTTCTCTTTTGTTAAGGAAATCATTGAAATAAATTCTTTGTATAAAATGACCTAAAAAGAAAAATATTACTTTATTAAAAATCAGCAGTGAATGAAAGTGAGAAGAACCACCGTCATTATAGTTTAAATTAAAATAAAACGGAGTTAAAGAAATTATGCGGCCATTTGCCCTTGGCCCCTCCTTCCTGCGTAAGAAAATGAAAATATAATAAAGTTATTCGTTTAACATTTTATTAAAAATTAAAATAATTTCATTTTATATAAAAAACTGAAAACGTTTCAAAGACATCAAAATTAAACTTATTTCCGAAAGTTAACCCTTAATCCCTACCCATTATAAATGTTACGCTAGCGCTACCCGGGTACTGGGGTACACCAGTACCCCTGGTAGGGTTTAAAGGTGAAGCGGTAATAATTTCAGTAATAATTTCAGAAATAATTCCTTAAAATAATTAAAATTAATCAAAGCTTTACACAGGGTAGCCACAATGTCCCTTTGCGTGAAAAAAGGGCAACATACAGATATGCTGTAATGTCACTGCAAAGGGACTTTGTGGCCACTCTGTATGTAATAAAAATGTACGCAGTGCGTATGATGAATAGTGATGTAGGTCACATCCGCATCCGCATCCGCGGAACATCTGCACATTTTCTCGCATCCGCATCCGCACTCGCATCCGCACTTTGGACTGCGGATGTCGTGCGGATGTGGACCGTTGAGATAAAATGTCATTAATAAGCGGAAATTATCAAATTCTACTATATTAATAGAACTAGTTCATTGTGCGCAAAAGTGATGCAAGCGACAAGACGAGAGGCTGTTCTTGTATGAAGTTACTCTCTTGCAACCTACTTAGATCCACGTTACAAAGCTAAGTTATTTTCACCTAGTACATTAGAACGAGTTAAATCATCACTTGGCAAAGCAGTTGAAGAGCTTCAATCTCTTGAATCTGTCGCTTCGCCACCCACCAAAAGAATAAAAGTTTCAGTGACAGAACCAACACCTTCAACAAGCAAATCTATCACAGAATCTGTCTCTCAGTTTCTTGAGTCAAGCAGCAATGACGAGACCTACGCGATGTCAAAAGATGTAGTAAAAATGATCGAGAGCTATCACCAAGAAAAACGCCTGGCTGCATGTGACAATCCTATTAGTTGGTGGAAAAATACGCAGAATATATATCCATACTTGAGTAAACTTGCAAGGAAACATTTAGCCTGTCCTCCAACAAACGTACCAAGCGAGAGATTATTTAGCAGTGCTGGATTAATATATGATGAAAAGAGAAACAGACTGGCAGCAGAAAAGGCAGAAAAATTAATGTTCCTTAAGCATAACCTTCCTATAATTAAGTTTGAACATTAAACGATGAACATCTTAGTTTACTTTATTTTAATTACTCATTTATAAATATGCCTAATAAAACTTTAAACTTAATATAAATAGTTATCAAGCTAATTAAAGATCTCTTGCTATAAGGGTGGAGGTTGGGGAAACTTTCCGGAAAGAGGTCGGTGGGGTGCATTTGAGTTGGGTTCACGTCCCGCATCCTGGTAACACAATTATGGTTTCTAATTGTGGCTGAAACTCGACAAAATATAACGAATTTATTTGCAGACGAATTCACTAATTGATTTCTATATTAGTTAGATGCTTGATATTATTTTATATGTTCAGATAAAAGTACAGCAATTATTGTACAATTAATCAATTATACTACATTACAGCTACAGCTCTCTCTATATAATAACTTATTATATACGTTAAACACAACAAATCTCGAATATATCCTAAAAAATAACGAAAATGTAGACATCCGCATCCGCATCCGCGGATGTTGGAATCAAACATCCTCATCCGCATCCGCATCCGCGGATGTGAAAAAAATGACATCCGCTACATCACTAATGATGAATATCCGAAAGGAAAGGTAAAAGATTCGAAATTAAGTACATTGATAAAGAAATAATTATGTAAAGTTAAAGAAAAAATTAAATTTGAAATACGCAGTTATAAGAATATGTACAACAAACTGTTTCAGTTATACAGTAGAAACTGCATCGGATAACTCGTACGCTTCCCCACCAGAAATATATTGTGGCTCCCTATTGTTTTGGTATGATTCCATGGTGGATAAGTTGGGATTTAATGCGTTTCTTCGAGTTTTCATCCGCAATAGACGGCAAGCTTTACCTAAGGGGTAGTTCCATTTGGTTATTTGTAACGGATGACATTTCGGTTCAACGAGATTCTTTCTTCTAATTAGAGCTCAAGGCGAAGTTGAAGGATCGTCAAAACCGACTAAACATTGGTGGGTTTTAAGAGAACTGGTTGGTGAAGGTTTTCGATGTTTACAGCAGTAGTTCTTGGCACAGTAGAAAGCAATGAAGATAATAGCTATGGTAGCAAGAACAACGCTTCCATATAAAAATGAAGAATATGGATAGGACCAATTCTGTAGATGCACGTGTTTAAGAAATGCGAAACCAGGTTTATGTCCACTCCATTAGGAAGTGACATATTAAAATGTTCTATGGGAGATGCTTTTGCGGAAGAATCGAAAATGAATTTTATTTTGGGATCAGGGTCTGTGTAAAAAGGAACCTGGAAAGTTGTAATAATTAAGTTCCTGGTATCCATAAATGCAGTAAGGCAGGGCTTCATGTGTGCCCTCGAAAATCATGTTCGCGCTCAATTTACGACCCCGAACACTGCTCGAAGTTCGACAAACTCCCCAAAAGTTATATATATATATATATATATATATATATATATATATATATATATATATATATATATATATATATATTATAAGCAGAGCGTTTATTATGCGCGGGAAGGGCCCGGATTTCAGTTGTTATATGCAACTACATTCATGATTGATAAATGTGTTGTCGGACGGCCGTAAGAAAAGAATTGAAAATAAAATTATCAGATCGGTTCGCGACCCCAAATATGAACTTCGCGACCCTAAGGTTGGGAAGTCCCGCAGTAAGGGAAGGAGTTCTCACGGAAGTGATGATAGCTATGCAACCATTTGGTAAACTGAGAGATCCAGACTGAGTAAGTAAGATGTTTCGAGATTCCGCGTTTTCACATTCCAAAACTACATTCACTCGAGCGTTAACACTAAAATATTTTCGATTTTTCTTCCGAATAAAAGTTAGATGAAACTCTTTTTCTTTTTATTGTTCTCGTACAAGTAGTGAGATCTGTTGTGTTTATGTTCCTAAATGTTTGGATGAAGCGAGTTGGAGAATAATTTGTCGAATTTATGAAGTTTCCTCCAACATTGATTAATCTTCGTTTCCCTCGTCGATGTTTCTTTTCTTCTTCTGGAAAAATAGCAATGAATGAAGTTAGGTCCTTCTGCGGATTGATGATTTGCATCCTTAATGTATTTACCGTTCTTCGTAGAACGTGAACTTTTTGTAACATCCTCAGGGTAGTTGTCTTGTCGTGTCCTATCTTGGCTATCCGCGGTGTCACTCTGTAGTCTTAACCTTACTAATTTGTTGTCCAGGTTTCTTAATTCGTGTAGGTGAGGAGCTGGTTGAGCTTTATACTAAAGAGGTAAGTGGAAATACACGGAACAATGTCCTCCAACCGTTCAAACAGGAGTCGGTTCTGTAGGTTTGTAGCCTCCACATTTAGGCAGAGCCACATCATGAAACAGAGTCCGTTGTCCATTTTCCAAATCTATTAATAAGTCCTCCGAGTAAAAGGGTCCACCTTATTCATTTTAAAATTAAATTGAAAATTATACTGATAATAATTAAACTTATTTTAATAAACATATTAATAATATGATTCTAATTTATTTATTTATTATTTGTTTTAATTTATTATACGTGAAGAAAAATACTTCGAACGTTTTCTTTCAAACTTAAACGTAACGTGAAGAAAAATACTTCAAACGTTTTCGTTCAAACTTAAACGTAACGTGAGGAAAGATATTAAAAAAGTTTTCCTTCAAACGTAAACGTAACGTGAGGAAAATACTAAAAACGTTTTCCTCCAAACGGAAAGGCTTTTAAGGCGGGAAGGAAATGCGAATCTGTTTACTTCAATGATAGTCATTAGGTTTTCACATTAATCATATTTTTATTTAAAAGCTTTTATGTTTGAAGGAATACTTGTTTATTGCCATTTAATAGATGCCAGATTATTAAGTAAATTATAACAAATAATATATAAATAATTAGAATCATATAATTAACATTTTTATCAGAATAATTTTAATTATTATCACTATAACGAGCAGAGCCTTCGGCTCCTCACTGCCCTACGGGTACTGCTTGTGCTTCGCAATCTCGCCTACGGTGAGGGCACCTTCGGTGCCTGAGTTACCCCTTTGGGGGAGGTCATTCTCCCTCTCCCCCAAACCCCCCTCACGCCCTTTATGCAACTTGGAGGCTAACCGCCATTGCCCCCACCCCCTTCCCCATTGTCCCAACCCTCTCCCCCATAAGCCCCACCCCCTCCCCAATTACCCCCCTCCCCCTCTCCCCATTACCCCACCCTCTCCCCCGTTTACCCCCACCCTCCCCCCATTACCCCACCCTCTCCCCCGTTTACCCCCACCCTCCCCCCATTACCCCCCAGGGGAAGGGGGGCTGGCACCTTGCAACAATTGATCAACATTGCGGGGTCCCTGCGCCGCCACAATTACTGGCGAGTCAATTATTCGATCAATAAAACTATAGAAAGAATGCAACCATGAAACTTCCGGACAATGTGCAACTTTTTTTTTTTATTTTTTTTTTTTTGTCACTTTTTCATTTTAAATTTTTGTTTACACTTTTTCAAGTATTTTTTTTTATTGGTATAGGTCCATAAGACTTAGTGATAAAACCGGTATTGAAAAACCGGTATTTATACTGGTATTGGACAAGAGACACGATACCGATATCGTGATTATCGATACCGGGTTTTCGGTATTGAAGAACTGCCTATTGTCTTTATTGTGGGAGCAATCAGCAAATATGAAGTTAACAAAGATTTGTTTTTTGTAGGATTTTGTGGCCAATGTGAGTAGAAATAATGATTTATCTTCATACATAACTTATGTACACATGCAGTATATCTTTCAGGGGCGTCATTAGTGTATGTCACAATTTATCATTTGTTATAATATTATGTTATTGACGTTATATGATGTGTCCGTTTTTCTGAAAAGGGAAACTCCAACACCTTCCGTTGCTTTTTTAGATTCGTTATTGAGTTCATTCAGATTTCGAATTTCGTACTAGACGCTTGCAGTGGTTGATTGATGCGCATATTTCACAAGTTAAATTTTGAAATTTTGTTACGTGCGCATTGCAGTCTTGTGATATGGGAATAAGCTAAATTTCTTACTTTAACTACCCCTTCGAATCTATTACAAGAATGTCAAAAAAATCAATCGTGTGGAATTATTTTATTAAGAAAAATAAAGACGAAGCTGAATGTTCAAAGTGTGAAAAAGTTATAAAGTGCAGTGGGGGCTCAACTAGTGGATTATCTGTTCATTTGAAAACAATTCATAATATAAATGTTGCTGAAATCAAGATAGGTGAAAATCAACAACATAAAAAACAAAAAACTTTGGAGACATTTATTAACAAAAAATCTATTGAAGAAGAAATTGCAAAATTTGCATGTGTTGATGGATTTAGCTTCCGCTCTATTGCCACAAGTGAATTCATTCAAGAGAGTTTAGCTAAAAATATATATGATAAGCCTCATCCAACTTCACATTCAGGTGACAGAATTTAAAAAGTAACTTCAGTTTTTATTGTCGTTAATGTGGTGAGTACTACTACTACAGGTCCTTCAGGTTTGTGGGAGGGTTGGCACTTGGCAGGGTGACACCAAAAAAATCATTATAAATTATTCTCTGCATAAAACCGGTATCAACACCGGTATCAGTAAAATAACTGTTCAAATACCGGTATTAAAAATTGTCGGTATTATTTCATCCCTAGGGCCTCACGACAGGTCCACAGCAGTGTTCAACAGGATTTTGATTCTCGCCAACATTGTGGCGAAATTTTACCTATATTCGCTACATGGTATAAAACAGCGGAGTTCAACAGGATTTTTATATTATTTTCATACTGATAAATTGGAACAAATAGATCAGGAGTGGCCAACCTATGGCGCATGCGCCAAAAGTGGCGCATTGGATGATTAGAAGTGGTGCATTGAATTCTCTGCTGCTCTCAGTAACTAACTTAACTCCAAACATTAAAAGCTTGGTGAAATCAAAACAGACTCAAAAGTCTCATTAAGGTAAGTAATGTTTACATTGTTTTTTACAGGGTGTCTCAATATACATGCAACCCATGTCACTGCTAATAATTCTGCCAATATTAATGTTCTCGTTCTATTTTTTCTGATTTGAAGAGAGGAGACGATAACAATAATAATTATCAATCAAAATGCCTTGGACAAAGGAGGAAAAATTTTTTGCGTCACTACTTATTTGGAGACGAAATCATTCAAAACTGTGCAAGCGAAATTTCGCAGGAAGTTCAACTTCAACAATTATCCCCAGAAAAGCCAAATTTATCGTTGGGCACACAATTTCAAGCCACATGATCAGTAAACAATCTCAACAAGAAAGCAGAAACACCCAGATCTGGCAGGAAGGTGACTGCAAGATCTCCTGACAATGTGAATGCGGTGAGAGATTCTGTCGGAAGGAGTCCGAAAAATTCAATCCGAAGACGTTGCCAAGATCTGGGTCTTTCACGTGCGTCAGTGCAAAGAATCTTGATCAAGGATCTTCAGCTGTACCCATACAGGATCCAGATCAAGCATAAACTCACACCAGCTGACATGGCAAAACGTGTTGTGATGTGCCGGTGGTTCGAGAACAAGATCGAAGAGGATCCTGACTTTCTTGATGATGTTTGGTTCAGCGACGAAGCACACTTCTTGCTCAGTGGGTATGTCAATAGCAAGAACAATGTGTTCTGGGGCACACAAGCCCCAGAGGAGGTGCTTCAGAGGCCCTTGCACTCTGTGCAGGGTGTCAGGGTGATTGACAACTTCGCTCGTCGGCTTCAAGTGTGTCTGCAGCGCAACGGCGGTCATTTGGAACATGTGCTCTAATAAATGTATCCTTTGATCTAGAGACCTCAAATCTTCAGTTTTTAATTGTTATCATATCAGCTTCCAGGAAATGTAATCCTTTTTGGAGTTTATTTTCTGAGTAATAAATTAGTATCATGTCAATGGGTTCCATCTATTTTGAGACACCCGGTATTAAATCATTATAGAATGTAAAAATGCTAAATATATCTATATTAACATATTTTATACAATAATTGAATGGGGGTACTAGACTTGTATGGCGCATCTGAACTCATGCGTGAAAAAATTGGCGAATGAAATGTAAAAGGTTGGCCACCCCTGAAATAGATGAACTGGATAAATAGGAATTCAATATGAGTTTAGAATAAAACATTGAAACTGAAAATATTAAAAAATTTATTAATCAAATAACTGTGACTGAAGGTAACTTCTTCAAATCCAATTCAAACTCTTCCGCAACATCTTTGAAAGCTTCAAAAATGTCAATACCACGAGTGCGGTCTCTTAGCCTACGTATTGCTAGTATTTCTTCATGAGCGATTTCGTCCACTCGATTTTGTTTACCCAAAGGAAACTTTCTATCAAACTCTCGGTACACATTTTGAAAATGCTTTTTTACAGTCCACCTTGCTTTCGTTGAATGTTTTTTTGCACAGTATGCATATTTGTTAATTATGGTGAAATTCAAAATAAATTCAATATTTATACAAGAACCAATTCGCCACATATCAATGGGCGATTCGACACATGTGGCGAGTGGCGAACGTGTTGGACACCGCTGGTATAGGACAAGCAGAGCCTTCGGCTCCCTGCCCTACGGGCTGGGCTTGTGCTTCGCAAACTCGCCTACGGTGAGGGCACGTTAGGGTTACCCCTTTGGGGCTTTGGGGGGAGTTCATTCTCCCTCTCCCCCCAAAAACCCCTCACCCCCTTTATGCAACTTGGGGGCTAACCCCCACCCCCTTGTTGTATAACCCCCTCCCCCATTAACCCCTACCTCCCTTTGTTTTGTTGGTTGAAACATTGCGAGTCATTTTTTTTTATTTAAACAGGAAATGGAAGGAATTGTAGATGTTTTTTTAATAGTTTAAGGATAATTTTCAAAAACAAAATTTTGCTATTTTACAATTTGTGTTGTTTGTGGTAAAAAATAATCAATAATTTTGTGTATTTAGTCAGAGTACACTTGTACACAATTTTATACTCTTTTCTGAAATCGACGAAAAGGAAGTCACTCCATAAATTCACAAAAATACCACAGCCATAAAAATTTTGAGCTTCATATCCAAAGCCAGTGAGACCAAATTTGTGAAGCTGCACTGAAAATTTAAGGGGTTCGTGAGCTTAGGTAAATGTTAAGTTGTCAGTGGCTTAAAAACTTCTGTTGAAAAGGTAGGATAAACGCTAATTTTGTACACAACTTGAACTTAAAACAAAAAGGCGTTGCCTACAAAAATCATGGATCAGTCTGAAAAATACGTCCTGCTGAAAGGTAACTCTTTTTTGTACGCATAATAATAAACCTTAAAAAGAACAGGACAAGAATAAAACACAAAAAACATTTGGGGTTAAAAATTCAAATTTAAAAAACAAAAAATATTTAGCGGCAGCTCTTAGAAAGAAAACTTGTTATGCGCTTTAATATTGTTTAGCAGATTCAGTTACCACTTGTCACTCTAATATATGCATGTTAAATGCTGCCGCTTAGTATTTTTTGTTTTATTAACTTTGAATTTTTAACGCCAAATATTTTTTGTGTGTTATTCTTATCCTGTTCTTTTTAAGGTTTATTATTATGCACACGAAAAAGATTTGCCTTTTGGCATTATGTATTTTTCAAACTGATATACGTGTAGTGTATATACTCGTATGTGCCTGGGTAGCTTAATGGTTAGAGGCTGGGTTGCTGATCGGAAGGTCGTGAGATCGAGTCCAGTTGAGAACTTTGTAATTTTAGAGTTCCTTGGTGAGTCGTAGTTCGGATTCCACGTTAAGCTGTATGTTAAGGTAAAAATGTAGTGATGGGGTTGTTTAACCTCCTTCGCAACATCTAAAGTCATATGACGGTGGGGACCTACAGTTTTACGTGGGATTCGAACCACGGGTCGCTACATAATCTGGACGCAGAAGACGGTCCCCCACCCAGACCCAATGTCGCTTAACTTCGCTGATCAACGGGAAGCGGTGTTACGACATTGGCTACAACGTAGCCCGAATGCTAAAGTGGGGTGAAAACTTGACCTTCGTCAGAATGAAGAATTTGTTCGGAAGCAAACTAAGGTTTCTAACGTTATAAATATATACATAATAAACACAATAGGGACATATATTTAAAGTTAAATATAATTTATGTCATGGAATGCATTCTTCACCAACTGACCATTTGAACCACAAATACATGAAACTAATTCTACGTAATGTCTGTCCTTAAAATGTTCACATTCAGAGTTTGCCTTTTACAATGTTTTATGTGCGACTCTGCAATCATTTATTTAAAGATGTCATAAAACTTTCTCAAAGTATTTTTCTTTGTCGTATCACCCCCATTTGGAAGGGTAAAAAAGGTGAAACTTCAGCATGATGAAATGACTCAATTTCAGTAGTAAAAGAAACATTTAGATTACATTACACACAAAAGGATTACATTAGTTTTAATGTATTCTCGTCATTCTTCTCATAGAAATGGTCTTTTCAGAGAGAGAGAGAGAGAGAGAGAGAGAGAGAGAGAAGTGAAGAAATGTTTCTTTAAAGGTAAATTGAGACTCAAATCCGAATTTTCACGTTCTGTCAAAATTAGATTTGAAATGGTTTATTCGGCTTTGGTACAAAATTTTATTTCATATATATATATATATATATATATATATAAAAAGATTTTCTCATCTTGATAACCTTTTGAAAGGTTCTTAAAGATTAGAGGATGATCCCTAATTCAACATGATTAATCTTTTCAGAATTTTTTTACTTAAAGAGAGATAAAACTCTTTTGTAATTGATAATAAACAGATAATTAATGCTTTAAAATAACAGCAAAAAGGCGTTTTTTATGACCATGTACAATTTCCGAAAATAGTTTGCCCAAAAAAATGTAACATTTCTAAAAATCATAAAAAATTGCTAAATGCGAATATTCAGTTTTCCTCTGAAAATGTTATTGGTTTTGATGACTGATAAAATCTATAAAAAAAACCGAATCATTATTAATTAGTAATTTTTTGTGCTTTTTAGAAATCTTACGTTTATGGACGAACTTTATCCATAACTGCGCGACATTTTATTTTTAGGAAAACAGAGTTTAGACATCTTTACGAAGCCTATTAGATCTCTTTAATGATCCTTGAAGTCAAATGATGATATTACAAGCACTCTGAAAGATCTTTTACGTGATTCCCTTTATCTGTGGCGCAATATTCTTTATTGTCTTTACACACTGTAAGAGTTTCATGGATAATTCTATAGAAATTTTAGCGTAAACTTATGAAAAATCTCAATTATATATATATATATATATATATATATATGAAAATTATTTCACGAAAGTAACACGTGAATAATATTTATGATGAAAATAACCGCGAAGGGAAAAACCACGAAATAGCGCTCAAGCGCTTTCGTCTAATGACGACGTCCAGTGTTCCTAAGGATGTCATTAGACGAAAGCGCTTGAGCACTATTTCGTGTTTTATTTTCCTTCGTGGTTATTTTCATCACACACACACACACACACACACACACACATATATATATATATATGAGGCGGGATGCTGCAGAGGGTCGACCGCAGGTCGATCCTGAACCGTCGTTCAAACTCAACAAAGTAAGCAAAAGTAAGTATATATATATATTATATATATATATATACACATGGGATGAATTTCACAATAAAACACGTGAAATGAATGAATGCTGCAAACCCACAAGGAAAAGAAAAACGATTCCAAGGCTTTTCTTGTATTCAAAGCTACACCTCGTCCCTGACGAGGTGTAGCTTTGAATACACGAAAGGCCTTGGAATCGTGTTTCTTTTTTTGTGGATTTGCAGCATATATATATATATATATATATATATATAATATATATAAGGCCTATATATATATATTCCTGATAAAAAAAATTAGTAAAGTCATTTATTTGCCTTTTCTTCTCAGTTTGCGACCCTGAATAACAAAAAATATAATTGCATTTTGCAACATTTTGCTTAATAATATCTTATAGAAATCGATGCAAACAATTTGAGAAATAAAAGTCTTATTGTTTTATCTAATGTCCCTGTTGAACTAAAGAATCTACAGTAGTAAAGGCTACATTTTATTTTAATTCATTAAAATATGTAGTGAAAATAAGTAAAACAAACTTATTAATACTTAATTTATCAGATTAACTCCGAGACATAATCATATCTTTCTTTTCCTCGAGTTTTCATCAGCCATTTCCTTCTTTGAACTTTTTACAGTTTTTTACAGTAAACTTCTACAATTTAAACAGATGTGATGACACTAAAAATGACAATAACAATTTCATACATTTTATATAATAATAATAATAATTTACATTCAAATGGTGTTTATTTACATTTGTTATTGCATCTGATACGTGTTTTTTCATAAATCAAAGGTTTTCTAATGGTAAAATCAAAGCCACTTTGTAACACTTTTCGCATCTTTTATCAGTTGTATATATATATATATATATATATATATATATATAATATATATATATATATGCTACAACTCAGAATGGTCCTCTGAGAAACTTTTATATTACACAGACCGTGCATGGAACAAGGAACTCTTCTGGGAAAATTAAATCCACTATAGTTCGAATAAATAATGATAAATGACAAATACTATAGTTTTTCTTTTTCATGATGGAAGTCCCAAAGTGCCCCCTGACAACCAAGCTATTTCCCTTCAGTGTTGAAGAGGTCCCTTGTAGGGCCTTTGTGTATATATATATATAAAGGAGAAAACACTTCTCAGTAGCTTAGGTATAAACGGAATGGAAAAACCCATACACCCGTTTAGGGTACGAGCAGTTCGTAACATTATTGTCAAGTAGATATCATATATAGAGGGTTACGTACTAACGAAGCTCCTATAAATAGCTCATCACCATTAGAAGGAACAATGACTCGTTATCATAATCCAATGAACAGTCTGATTCGTATCCATTATTATATATATTATATACACACTGTATATATTTGAAGATATCATTAGATTATATACTCTGATATTATCTTTATAAAACCATATTTATTTCAAAATAGTTAAACAGATTTTCATTTATATTTATCTAATAATGGTGTGAAGCTATATAAAATAATATATACATACAGTGTATATATATATATATATATATATATATATATATATATATATATATATATATATATATATATATATACACACACAAACTCAGAATGGGCCCCTGAGAAACTTATATGTTAAACACAGACCGTGCATGGAACAAGGAACTCTTCTGGGAAAATTAAATCCACTATAGTCCGAATAAGTAATGGTAAATGACAAATACCATAGTTTTTCTTTTTCATGATGCTAGCCCGACGTGGGACTAGGCTTGCTTTAAACCCTAGATCCATGTCCCAAAGCTGGATCCTGTCTGCTTTGCAGATAGCTGGTGAGGGAAGCTGTATTTATGGGACCTCTTTGCGAGAGACCCGTTGCCCACGTCGGGCTAGCATCATGAAAAAGAAAAACTATGGTATTTGTCATTTACCATTACTTATTCGGACTATAGTGGATTTAATTTTCCCAGAAGAGTTCCTTGTTCCATGCACGGTCTGTGTTTAACATATATATATATATATATATATATATATATATATATATATATATATATATATATATGTTAACCCCTCCGTCTATGGCCTTGGTCGGTTCGAAGTTGACGGGGGTTCTGGTTTGGTAGCAGAAATGGATTTGTTACTCTGGAGTAGCTGGTACAGTATAGGGAATCGCAGTAGTTTTCTTCTATACTACTCTCCGACTTCTTCTTGTAGTGGATCGGAGGATTCTGTGAAGCTGATTAAATTCTCTGAAGATTCCCTGATTCTTCTTGTAACGGATCGGGAAATTATTTTTCTCTATTTAAGACTAAGTTCTCTGAAGAGAGCAAGACTCGAAGGAGAAGATAAAGACTTTTCCTTACGCTGATTTACTGCTAAAATGTTACAGGTAATACTCACTGCTCAGCCTCAAAGTTAGATCAGTCTAATCAGAATAGTCAGAATACAATTTGAAAATTTACATGGGTTTATATACCCAAATTTTGTGGGCATCATTATTATTTAATGTTGACTTGTTTAGTTTCTATTCTCTATAGGCTGCATTATTTTTGCACAATATTTGAAGATAAGGTAAATTTTTTAGTTGTGGCAATGTCTAAACAGATAAACAAGATATTTGAAGACGAAGCCATATTTTTATCTTAAACCGCATATTTACAGATCTGATGTTATCAATGATCTGCCGAGTTAACTAAAAATGGAAATTGAAATATGCATTTTTACAATTAAACATGCATATGAGAAAAATTAAAAGCTTAAGAGTTAAAATTAAACGTTAGGCAAGACATGACTTCATCTTTTATAACGAAGAGAGAATGTATACAGAAAATGGACCCTGCGAAATTTGATCAGGTTTCATTATTAAGCTAAATCTAAAAAAATGATTAAATAAGTTCAAAAGAAACAATTCACCAATTATTTGGCAAAAATAGAAAGCAAACCAAAAATTTTTCCAACCTCGCGTTATGCGATTTTAATCCTTATGTAAAATGAATATCCGAATATAAAAATTATATAAATATAAGGACTATATAAAGATAAGGATTTATGGATTTTACAAATATATGAATTATATAGAATATAGGGATTGTTCATTGTTCACTTTTACATATATATATATATATATGTGTGTGTGTGTGTGTGTGTGTGGAAAGGGTTTTCGATAGGAAATAAAAAAAATTTCAAATTTAAAGATATTACTCTATGTTTATAAATAAAGGTATTGATTTGCTAATCTTTAATATTATATAAAGTTTTCTTAATGCCTGCAGTAGATATCTGGCAACTTGTTTTGATAAGCCTAACGACTCTCTCCAGTGTTATCAAATCTATAAACTTAAAAGGACGACACCTAAATTTTGATTGTTTCCTTCAACTGAGATCAGTCACATAAAAAAGTTAATTTATAATTTATTATTGAAATTTATAATTTATTTGCTAACGTCATTATTGGACTAAATTTTGTAACTGTAATAATCTCCTGTAAACTTGACACCAGGGGAGTTGACGCCTAGGGAAGGAAGTGCCCAGCATGCCCAAAGGCAGTCGGCCACTGAGTACTTTAAGAGAGAGCTTGTTTGTAAGCTCTCTCTAAGAGTACTCAGTGGTCAACTGCCACCAATTAAAATTTCATTATAACTCTGCCCTGTTAATTCATTTTTGTGTGAAGTGCATTATCCGGTGAAATAAAACGGCATTTAGGATAACGCCTCATTTTTATCCTTTTCACGAATGCCAAGCGATTATTTCTCTCGACGCATCGCGTAGGACGTAAAGAAATCGAGGATCAGACAGTTGTTCGAAACCACGTAGTCAGGTGGAAATCGGCCTCAAGCTAACAATTTTAGCCCTTTGCCCGAAATTCAACATAAGTTCAAATGGCTTGTTTACAACCAATTTTTTATAGTTATTGTCTGAATTATACATAGGTCACAAAAGAATAAAGAAATGAAATTAAATACAAATTGGAAACAAAAATAGATAAAAAATTACAAAATGATGCCTAAATGATATATAGGTCACAAACGAAATAAACATAAAGAAATAAACCACAGATAAAAGCATAAAAATTGTAAGCGGAGCATACAAATTCAAGCTCAGTTGGAAAGTTTACAGTCAATTTAATAGATGATGCCAAAATGATATATATGTCACAAAGAAATAAAATAAAGAAATAAACCTAAAAAGTAAATTGAAAAATAAATTGTAAGAGAAGCATCCACATTTATAAGGAAAAAATTACCAAAGGTTTTTATAGTTATTGTCTGAATCATACATAGGTCACAAAAGAATAAAAAAATACAAATAAATATAAATTAGAAAACAAAATGATGCCTAAATGATATATAAAGAATTGGTTGTAAATGGGTTGTAAAAATTGGTTGTAAACAAGCCATTTGAACTTATGTTGAATTTCGGGCAAAGGACTAAAATTGTTAGTTTTCCGTACAGATGCGTTTGCTCCTCCCACAATTTTTATTTCTACACTTACTATATATATATATATATATATATTATTATTTTTTTTTTTGTAACCTATATATAGTCTTGAACTCTCTTTTCACTCCAGTGTTCCTGAGGATGTCATTAGACGAAAGCGCTTGAGCACCACTTTGTGTTCTTATTCCCTTCGTGGTTTTATTCATCATATATATATATATATATATATATATAATTTCCACGATGACTACGAATAAAACAAAAATGTCTATAATTCAAATCAAGCGCGAATTTTGTGACGTCATAAGAGTGTGGGAAAAAAATCTAAAAATTTAATACACTCAGAGGACAGAAAAGTCTTTGAAATGCTAACTTTCTTAAAGAATTTATAGTAGAGAAATCAGTGGGAAATAACTCCTCCCTTTTCAGTTCACCATCTTATCATAGTCGATATATATAATTACACTGTAATCTTATGAATGATGAGCGTTAGTTTGCTAGACGACTTCACAGAGGCCATGTCGCTTAGTTAAAAGATTAACACCGTTAATAGAAAAATAAAGATAGAATTAAATTAGTCAGAAGTTTATAGTTAAAAAATATAAAGGATCACCCGAAGATCAGGGCCCCCAGCCTTCGTTAGTTAGCCTTATAAGGATAACTAACGAAAATATCACGACCTAACCTAACCAATCGTTAGGTCAACTGTACGCCCTTGACGATTGGTTAAGTTAGGTCGTGATATTTTCGTTAGTTAGCCTTACAAAGTTAACTAAAGAAGGCTGGGGGCCCTGATCTTCAGGTGATCCGAAAATATTGAAATTTAAAATTTAACTTAAGGAACTATTTGGATAAACTTAGTTGTCAAGATCGCATGTTATCCTCACTTGCCTAGGTACATTAAGGGAACGAGTTAAAGGAGCTTCGTCTGCATACGTTGCGTACTTTTATGCTAACCCTGTATCAGAGTAGGATTTCTTTATTTTTAGATATTAAAGTTAATTTAGATCATATAAATTCCTTCTTCCCCCAAAGTATTACAAGTAGGTCAGATAGCAGTTCTATTTCAGTAGATCTGTGGAATTAAACCAACGCATAGCATTTGTAGCTAATTTTGACTCGGAGAAGATATGAGCAATAAAAAACCCGAACTAATTTGGTCCTTCGAACCGGATAGTAATTTAATACTAATACTAATCTTGGTTAAGTAGTCCTTGTAAAACCTTTCGGAAGCATTCGAAATGTTTGAAATTAAAAAGTGGAGGTCACGGAACAATTATTGACCAAAAGACTAACGAGATGCAAGAGCTTTTGAAGGAGGAAACCATTAATGGTAATAAGATAAAATCTCAGCGAAACTTAATTATAGAACAGAAAGAGAAAACTATTGAGAACGATGAATTAATACGAGTTACGTTAGAAGAAACTGAATTTATGGATGACATTTCCAAATCAATAACCCGGAGGACTGAAATTGAAGGGACTATAATCGCCCCAAAGGAAGTCATAAATATGGATTGAATAAAGCGAAGTAGTGGGAAGCAGAAGCCCAGGTTCTAGTTGAAAAATATATAATGCAAAATGTCTCGGAGTTAAGCTTCCTACCATCCAACTACCCACATTTGAAGAGAATCCAATTGAGTGGTCCCATTTCTGGGACATCTATAGTAATGCAGTCGATGAGAGAGAGTACATATCGGAGGCTCAAAAATTTACATATCTTACGGGACAACTTAAAGGAGAAATCTGGCACTTACTTGAAGGATTCACCGTTAATGACCTTCATTATACTGAGGCAGTGAACCTATTAAAAGAGATTCAGAAAACTGCACAAGATCGTGAAAGTTCATCTGCATACCATCTTTGATCTAGAACAACCAAAAGTTGCATCGAAGAAGTTAAGAAAATTTAGAGCCCATTATGAAAGCAAATAACTTTGCATTAAAGTTGCATTAACGTAGTTGTATCAACAAAGTCTGAAGTCATAGTCATAAAGTCAAAGTCATAAAGTTGCATTAACAAAGTTTTTTAATGCAAAGAACTTTGCATTAACAAAGTTTTTTAATGCAAAGAACTTTGCATTAACAAAGTTTTTTAATGCAAAGAACTTTGCATTAAAGAACCTAAATACAAAAACAGAAGATGCCGGCTTCGTGATAGCAGTATTGTTGTTCAGAAAACTCCCCACGAAAATCAGAGATAACATCAATCGTACAGCGGGGACTGGTTACTGGTGATTAGATTCCTTTGGAAGGGCGGTTGAAAAGGAAATCGAACGCTTTTCATCTATAGAGCCCCAAGAGCCGAATCTGGTAAACTGAAAGGTGGAGAAAAAAAAAAAAAAAAAAAAAAAAAAAACCGAGCGAGCAAAATAATTACAATACGAACGAACATAAATTTAGAAAAAGTAAACACCAAAGGGATGAACCCAAAATATCCACAGCAGGTAATTTTAATGTCACCGTTAAATCTCTAATGTGTAGGTTATGCGGCCGTCGTCATCGTCCCGAAAACTGCACAGAGTATGCAAACATACAATCTTGAGTGGAAAGCGTAAGGAGTCAGAAACTCTGCTTCAATTGTTTATCGTATAACCAGTGGTTGGCCGCATGTCTGAGAGGAATAATATGACCATGTTCCCACATCACCATGTGACATCATATCGCCATATGTTTCGAAACGAAAATGGATGTAAAGAGGAAGAAAGGCTAAGTTACATCTTTCGTAATATATGTGAAAGCAGCCGAGACAACATCAGGAACGGCTTTGCTACAGAGAATTAAAGCCTTATTCGAGCAAAGATTACAAATAACTTTTATCTTAAAAGAGACTGTCCAACAACTGAGATTACAGTGTAAAGGTAAGATAAGGTTATCCGTGAACGGATTCGAAACCCAAGGCAAACCTACTTAAAATGTACGACATGATAAAGCTCGGAGTAAAAACAGGTCGAGAAATTGTGAATATAGAAGCAATGGTTGTAAGTCAGTTTTCAACGCGTATCCACATGCCAAGAGCTAGATCCACATTCAGCATGCTTAGGAAGAAACTGTTAAGATTATCTGATCCTTACATTAACACTGAGAATGTAAAGGTTTCAGTCCTTTTTAGAGCAGACACAGACCATTATTATCAGTCCATGCATAACCAAAAGGTATATAATAATGTTCACCTGTTGGAAAGCAAATTAGGTTACATGATTACCGGATTCATGGAATTACCCGTTTCATGGAATGTATTTCTCTAATTAACATCTGATGTAGTGACAGTACTACGTTGTGCAGTCAACAAAGACAGAGAAACTGATCAAAGCTTAGAAGAGTCATTGTCATTAAAGTTCATTGTATTAATTCTGATGAGATGAAAAACGAGGATAACGAATCTTTAAAAAAATTCGAAAGGAACATTGAATTTAGAGCTGGATATTATATTGCCAGATTTCCTTGGAAGAAAAATCATCCTACCCTGCCAACCAACTACAAAATGGTCTTAGGTAGACTAAAATTAATCCCCCAAAATTAAGAGAAAATAAACAAGAGTTGGAAGCGTACAATAAGGTTACTGAGGAACAATTTGTTAAAGGGTTTATTGAGAAGGTAAGGTTTATTAAGAAGCGGCAAAAGATGATCCTCATAAAGTCCACTCCTTACCACATTTTGGCAGTAAGAAAAGAGGATTCATTCCCCATTCCGCTAAGAGTGTTTTTTGACTGTTTGGCAGGCGAACCAAGTTTAACCCCCTCATTACGGCGACATACGTGCGTATGTCCGATTAGCGTGCTCCAATATACGACGACATACGTGCGTATGTCCAAAACTTAAAGAAGAAAGCTAAATTATACGACATTCCTGCTTTTAGTTATAAATATTTAAGTTTTGGACATACGCACGTATGTCGTCGTATATTGGAGGGAATGGAGCGCGCTAATCGAACATACGCACGTATGTCGCCGTACTGAAGGGGTTAAACAATTATTTGTTAAGGGATTGAAGGAGTTAAACATTGTCCACTCGTTTGGTTAAATACGGAAGCTAAACTACATTATGGACCAGGAGTGGGAAAAAAATATATATATATATATATATATATATATATCAGTTCGATTTTCGATTTCAGTTTTTGCAAAAACAAAATATCAGTTTCGATTTCGGTTTCAGTTTTTTTGCTTTCAGTTTATGAATTATATCAACATTTTCTTAAATTGCAGTAAACTCAAATATTTAATATTCATATCTTTGAATTATATATTCCTTATGAAGCCTTTTATTATTGATTTGATTTCGTATCATATTGTAACAGACTGCGTAAGGCGCAGTTGTTATTCTTCGTCAGTAAAATTGATCTTTCGCCTTCAAAAACTTCGGATGAATCGATACTTATATCTACATATATTCAGAGATAGTCTTACGGGATGAGACAAAGTGTATCTATAAATCAAAAGCATTTCTATCACGTCTCAATATCCATTTTTTTTTTTGGTTCAACAAGTTGCGTCTGGTGTTAGTAAATTTGCATTAAAAGTATCTTAACTTCTTTAAAAAAACTCTTTAAGTTACAAAACTTAACCCAAAAAAATCGATTTCGTTTTCAGTTTTTAAATTTCAATTTGTTTCGATTTCAGTTTTAGCAAAACTTTTCGATTTCAGTTTTTTTCAGTTTCAGTTAAAAAAAAAAAGTTTAGTTTTATCTCTTCATCGATTCTAGTTCATATCGATTCCCCATCCCTGATATGGACTGATGATAGTACGTACGCAAAAAAGTGCGCGAAATTAAAAAGCTGTTACCTCAAAATGACTGATACTTTGTACTTACAATAGAAAACCTGGCAAATATATTAACAAAAGGTATCTCTGTAAGAAAATTTGTTAAATTGGATTTATGGAATCATGGTCCACTATGGTTGGCTGGCCCTCCAAAGGGATGGAAGATGTTAGATTGCGAGAGGCCACAACAACAGTTACGACATTAATGGCCACTGGAACTACGAAGAAGGCCGAATCCGTTGTTGAGATGGAACGTCTCAGGGAATTGAATAAGCTACTCCGAATTTGTAAAACTTTGCGAGGAAAAGTTCGTAAACAAAGATATCACTGTTTCAGATATTGAACAATCCGAAGAATATTTGATCAAGGTTTTTTTATGCAGGAAAGAGGGGCCAAGGGCGAATGCCCGCGAAGAAGCCCCTCAATAGAGGAAGAAGAGAGCCAAATTCAATGTCCAAGGTTTTCGAGATGCCTGAACACTCTGCGTTTCAAAGATTGGAGATCATAGACAGGGGATAAAATGAATTGGGGAAGATTGTTCCAGAGTTGACCGGTTGAGTTGATGAAAGATTGAAAATACCGATTAACTTGGGCTAGATAGTCGGATAGAAAAGGAATGAGAATGTATCGAAAGTCTGGTGCTGCGTTCTCTCCTTAAAGGAGGAGGCATGCAGTTAAAGAGTTTAGAAGAGCAATGCCCGTTATAATAGCGATAATAAAGAGAGAGGAATTGAAAACAGTCGTTAAGAGGCAGGGAATTGACGAGACGAAAAGCCTTTGATTCCACCCGGTCAAGTAGAGCTGTGTGGGTTAAGCCACCCCACACGTGAGAAGCGTACTCTATACAGTGGCGGGCAAGACCCCTGTACAGAGACAGCAACTGAGTTGGGATGAAGAAACTTGGGGTGAAGAAACCTAACCTCTTAGAAACTGTTTTAGAAAGCGAGTATACTCTATGTGATCTTTCCAGGAAAGATAACGAGAAGAGGAAACGCCAAGAATGTTAGAGAAGAGGAAGGATTAAGTTGTGTATTGTTGAAGGAAAGGGGATAGAGGAAACGCCAAGAATGTTAGAGAAGAGGAAGGATTAAGTTGTGTATTGTTGAAGGAAAGGGGATAGAGGAAACGCCAAGAATGTTAGAGAAGAGGAAGGATTAAGTTGTGTATTGTTGAAGGAAAGGGGATAGTTGTGTTGAAGACTGTGACGAGTAGACAGATGAAGGAACTGAATTTCTGAGGCATTGAAAGCCCCAAGTTTTTTCTGCCCCAATCAGAGATAGCAGAAAGATCAAAGGTCAGGTGCATCATAGCCGTCCCACGCGAAGCATGGAGTGACTTTTGAGAGGGACGCTTTGTGAAGCGTGTAAAGGTGGACTGTAATGCCCGCTACGTGGGCTAAACAGGCTTGCAACTAAAGCAGAGAATCGATAAGCGTAGGGAGCCTTTCCCATTGGACTGGTCATCCCCTGACTAATCCCGAATATTTTATCATTTGCAATCACAGCGAATTAGCTGATCATCCAACAAACGTTAACATTTCTGTTTTATCATTCCACTCTTCCGTACATGACAGAAAAATCACAGTTTTTATACTTTAAAAATCTGACCCCTTCCATGAATGTACGAAATTTATCTGTTAAATTATTCATTTTATAGACATTCTTCCAACCAACTACTTTCTGCCTCTTTTCTCTTACTGCTCATTTTTCTTCTCTGGTCATTCCTTCTATTGCCCTTGATCCTGTGATCATGTCCACTTTGGGTAAGCTCTATATATATATATATATATATATATATATATATATATATATATATATATACACACTTACTTTATGTTACTTTATGTGAGTTCGAACGACGGTTCAGGATCAACCTGCGGTCACCCCCTCTGCAGCATCCCGCCTCATTTGCAGGATTTGGTATATATATATATCCTATCCCCCAAAGGTTGTGCCACCCATCCCCCAGGCAGGCGAACCCTGCCTCAGGGAGATCGAGGGAGGATCCCTAAGAATGATTTTGTCGCCAATATATATATATATATATATATATATATATATATAGTAATCCCCCGATCTACGCGGTAGATGCGTTCCTGAACCTTCCGCGTAAATTGAGGGAACTATAACATATAATTCATTGTGCTAAGTACGGGCCCCCCGCAACCCCAAGACACCCCAAAAATTAAATAAAATACAATTATAATAATAATAATAATAATAATAATAATAATAATAATCTGCCAAAAAAATAATATTAATTAAATAAATAAATAAATACAAAACTCATCTGTAAAAAAGTAAAAATTAGTAATTAGTATATTAAAAAAATAACACTTACCATTAGGGTCTCTTGCAGCTGGATTCTTAACCACCAGTTCCTTTTTATTTATTTATAAAAAAATTAATATTTTTTGGACCGCGTTAATCCGAAACCCCGCATATGGGGGGGCGCGTAAATAGGGGAGGTTACTATATATATATATATATATATATATATATATATATATACATATATATATATACAGTGGTGTAGTGCTAAATAAAGAAGTGAGGGAACGCATTTTGAAAGTGTTACTCAGATGCGGGGGGGGGGGGACAATGGCGAGCGCGGCGAGCCAATACAGCTGGGGGTCCGGGGGCACTGTAAGCCCCCCGGGAAATCTTTTGAAATCTGACCAATTTCAGGGATATTTTGAGGCCATATGCACTGGATATTAGGATATATTCCAAGGTTGAAGATGCAGTATTTCCAGTGTCATTAGATATACGACATCCAGTACGATCAATAAAAATAGCTAACAACTGGAATGATTAACTAAAAAAAAGTTAACAACTGGTACGCCGTGGTGACTGTTTCATCAGATCTTTATAGGCTAGCATTGCCTCAGTCGAAGCTAAAAGAAATGAAGCAGTTAATGATTCTTTCTCATATTTCTTCTAGGGGTGGGAATTAAAATTTCATGACGTTAGAGATTTGTAAGTTCGGATTTATTTGAAATAGTGAGAGAACGCCGTTCCGTCTACCAAAAAAAGTAAGGGAACGCCGTTCCCACGCACGCGTTCCCACAGCACTACACCACTGTGTGTGTATATATATATATATATATACTGGGGGATTTTTTTTTTGTGTGGAATGGAAGCAGCTAGTACTTAAAGGAATCCATGGAATCGTGGTTATGGTCACCATTAATTTATGATGGTTGTTCTGGAAATTCGATGTTGTTTGTTCTAAGTTTTATTTTTATTTCTTTTCCAGTTGTAACTGGATCAAAACCTGCGAAAACTTATTCCAGCATTTGGTTTATCGTCGTTTGTTTGTGTTTTCCACCAGATTGGTTAAGAAAGTTTGTGTTTTCCAACAGCGTGCCGAAAACAAAGCTTATTTTGTTTCATTATTCTCGTTGATGAAGAAATAGCGATAAGACTGTTTCTGCCTAACAGTCTTTGTTCTTGCTTTTACTTTCAGTAGTGATGAATCCTTACTGTGGTCATCGAGGAACTTTAACGCTTCCTTGAGCATAGCAAATGAAGCATACGAATGATTCTCCCTCGTCAGAAGATAAAGTGGGAGGTTTTTTTTATCTCTCCAACCATTCCGCTCCTAATTCAAGGTCCTTTTACCTAAAACGCCACGTAACGTGACTACAAACAAATGGAAATTTCCATCTTTCCTTCGCGATCGTCCGTCGATTAGGACAACAGAATAATAGACCTATTCACTTAGATCCTATTTAAATGGCCTTTTTATTTTTATTTCAAAATTTATTAACTTCAAAATTTTAATATAAAAAAAATCTTTAAAGAAACGAAAATTATAATGGTAATATTAATAATAAACTTTAAAAATGTTAAACTTGCCATTGGTAAGGATTTGTCCATTTTATTTCCTTTAATTTCCATTTTGTCATTCGTGTAACTCGCAAAATTTATTTTATTTACTCCCATTTTCTTCATCTTTATTCTTCTTCCTTTTTTTTAAATTTGTTTAGTTTGAACTACGCAACGTTTAATGACGCAGGGATGTAATTTCACAGTGGTTTAACTTTAAATCGAGTTAACGCCATATTTAAAGCCGCATTTTAACCTCGCATTTTTCTTTCTTTATTTTTTTTTTTTTTCGCTTTTCAGTACATTTTTTTCCTTTTTATTTTTTTAGTTTACGAATAGTGGATGCCAAATTTCATTCATTATCGATCAATATTTCTTGTATTAACATTATATTGTTATTTAGGACGATAACTCGTCTTCGGCAAATTGACGGTTCGCGTAAAAATATTCTCATAAAATGTTAAACTTTAAATATAAAGGAATATAATGTACTGTAATTTACGGTACATTACAGATTTAGGATCACCTGAAGATCAGGGCCCCCAGCCTCAATTACCAAATGATATCTTCGTTAAAACTAACGAAAATATCACGACTTAACCTAACCAATCGTCAAGGGCGTACAGTTGACCTAACCGGGCATTCAATTTAATTTATTATTATATTTGGTACTGTAAAGCAAAAAACAAGAATACATGGGGTCCCTGATCTTCGGGTGATCCCAGATTTGTGCTTGAAAAAACCGGGACAGGGGCGGATCTATGCCCTATAGCCTATAGGGTTATTTTGAAAACACTTTTTAACGGAGTAAATGAATACTAAATATAATAATACACACTTTATACTTTCACATTCGCATAGTATATAATTAATAACTTAAAACTTAATTATTTTCGACCAGGGAAGTACTCCGGGAGGGGGGGGGGGAGGAACATTAGGCAGGAGACAGGGAGTGCTGGAGTTCCCGTTTCTCCTGCCACTGTCTTCCTTAACTGATCTTTTTCCATTTTTCCGTGTCTTTTTACCTCGTGAGTAGTCCAGTATGCTCTCAAACACACGCTTAGCTCCCTCTGTTCCTCACTACATATACACGCATTTTACACACTACACATCCTTTTCAAAATTTAAGAAAAAATGGTATAGTTTTTAACAACCTCCGAGACTTTAATTTCGATTCTCCTTTTCCTTCTATAGGGAGCATTTTTACGTAGGTATACCCTTGACCCCGAACTTCCTGCATAAAAATAAAGATAAAAAATTAACACCGTTGGTAGGAAATTGAAGATAAAATTAAATTAAAATCAGAAGTTTATAAATGAAAAATATAAAAAAAGAAACTTGAGATAAAGGAAAGAATTTTGACACTTCTTCCGTTTAGTGGCCACATTTTTTTAAATAAGACTTTTCCAAAAAGATTTTCTTCATTTTGATTAAATATTTTATGCAGTTTACTTTCGTAAATATAAATATTAGCAATTCTGGACCGCGTGTAATAGGTTAGGTTTGGTCAGACTTTTCCAAAAAGATTTTTATTTATGAGGTCCCAAATTGCTGATATTTATATTTGTCAAAGTAAAATTGTGTAAAATATTTAATAAAAATAAATAAAATGTTTTTGGAAAAATCTATTTAAAAAATGGGGCCACAAAATGGAAGAACTTCCAGAATTGTTATAGTTAAGAACTTAAGAATACAGCGTACTGACGTTAGGTTATACAAAGCATAATTTTGAATTTTGGTTAGTTTAAAGCAAAAGACTTTGATGGCATGTGCGAGTATATTAAATGGATGGGTTTTGTTATTATCTGAAGTTATTTTGTAGAAAATATTAAGGATCACCGGAAGATCAGGGACCTTTTCCAGTTTGTGTACCGTTTTTCATATAATTTATTTTTGAGAATATTTTTGTTAAAACTAACGAAAATATCACGACTTAACCTAACCAATTAATTATCAAGGGCGTACGCCGTACAGTTGATCTATTATTAATTATAACATTGTTTGTTTCTGGAATAGTATTTACTATTTACTAATAGATCAACTGTACGCTCTTGATAATTGGTTAGGTTAAGTCATGATATTTTCGTTAGTTTTAACAAAAATATTCTCAAAAATAAATTATATGAAAAACGGTACACAAACTGGAAAAGGTCCAAGATCAGGGCCACCAGCCTTCCTTCTTTAGTTAGCTTTATAAGGCTAACTAACGAGAATATCTCGACCTAACCCAACCAATCGTCAAGGGCGTACGGTTGACCTAACGAATGGCTAGGTTAGGTCGTGATATTTTCGTTAGTTAGCCTTATAAGGCTAACTAGAGAAGGCTGGGGGCCCTGATCTTCAGGTGATTCAATATTAAAATTTAAAGTTTAACTTAAAGAACTATTTGGATAAACTTAGTTGTCGAGACCGTATGTTATCCTCACTTACCTAGGTACATTGCGGAAAGTGTGGATACCGCGTTTCGACGGCTTTGCAAGTCTAGTTAGTTTATATACAAATATAATCAAGAGCTGGTCAGAAAAAAACTTTCGCAACTGTAAGAACATGCATTTGAAAAACGAACGAGTACCGAGACAAAATAAAATCAGAATTTGAGAAAACAAACGTGTACTTTTGTGTTAATATAAACATTTCTATACAATCATAAAAATCTAAACGTGACTCAAATGCATGATATGCTCAATCTAGCGCCCTCTCTGCCTTCGCACCCACTGCAATCTGGTGAGGAAGTTGTTCATCACAGCTGTGATTGTGTCTGGCTCGATTCGTCTCACTTCTGGCCGAATGTTAGCTTTGAGGGTGCCTAGATTCCTGGCCTTTGGGTTTTTGTACACCTCATTCTTAAGATAACTCCAGAGGAAGAAGTCGCGCGGGTTCAGGTCCTGCAGCTTCGCTCTCAGCCAATCTAGCACCACGTTCGCTCTGTGCGGAGGAGTACATTATGCGAGAACCAGAGATCGTTTTGATTGATATAATTACGTCTCTGAATTGCTGGGCAGTACTTCCTTCTGAGCATCTTAAGATAACGGGTAGCGTTGACGGTCACTGTCACCATTTTCATCTTCAAATAAGAATGGACCAATGATGCATCCATATCCTACAGCAAACTACACAGGTAGATTTTCCACGCTGAGAGGACGCTCCTCAGTTTTACGTGGCTGCTCACAAGCCCATATTCGGAGAATTTGCTTGTTTACGTGGCCAGAAAGATAAAAATGGGCTTCATCCGCGAATTGAATTCGCTGCACGATTCCTGGATTTTTCTCCACCAACTCTGACGTTTCTTTTGCAAAGTGCAGTCGAGTTGTTTTGTTTTGATCAGTTTGTGATTGAAGAACCTGAATCTTATAACTTAACTTAAGATCATTGTGTAACATTTGCAACACAGAACCTCTAGTGATACCAGGTTCAGCAGACAGTCGGCGTGACGATTTTCGTGGACTTTGCTGAAGGGGCCTCCTAATTCGTTCAACATTTTCGTTTGTTGTAGCAACTTTAGGGTGTCCACTTCTGCCTTTGTTCCTGTTTTTGACGCTAACAGTTTCCTGAAAGTTACGTATGGCTCGCAGTATTGTGTGCCTTGATGGAGCTGTCTCGCAATTGTGTGTACGTTTTTATGCACGTTGTACCCTTGTCAGAGACTTGCCATGCTCATAGTACAACTTCACCAGTTTTGCTCGCTGCTCAGGAATGAATTGTGACATTGTTATCTAACCCGCAAAGCAGAAGTATTATATATCAATAAAAAAGTAAAAGGTATCTTCTTTCAAATGAGTAATAATTTACTTATATAACTTACATAATGTCCAAGTAACAACATTTTAAACTTTTTTAAAGTTTTTTTCTGACTACTCTGTATTCCGATTAAAGGGAACGCGTTAAAGGAGCTTCGTCTGCAGACGTTGCATACTTTTATGCTAACCTTGTATCAGAGTAGGATTTCTTTATCTTTAGATATTAAAATTATTTTTTATATTAATATCTATATATATATTAATATAAATTCCTTCTTCCCCAAAGTATTACCAGTAGGTCAGATAGCAATTTTATTTCGGTAGATCCATGGAATTAAACCAACGCATAGCATCTGTAGCTACTTTGCAGGATGGATGAGAAGTCCCTATACTCTAAAATATTAGGCATCCAGAATGTATGTGTGAGCTCCCTCGTTTTCACAGCATTCGTCGCCACGTCCTCGTCCTGTGTGACATCTTTCGCAGCGTCTGCGGTGTGATTGTTGCAAATGCAGTAGTAACAGCATTCTTCAATTCCTCTAACCAATTATCAAGGGCGTACAGTTTACCTAACCGGGCATTCAATTAACCTAATTAGTTGGTAGGGTTAGGTTAAGTCGTGATATTTTCGTTAATTTTAACGAAAATATTCTGTCAAAAATGAAGTCTGGCAACTGGCAAAAAGTCTGGGGTCCGGGATAACAGGAAAGTACCCATTCTTTAGAATTGGAAGAAAGATATATTGGTCCTGATTAAGTTAAATTATGTTAGGTTATGTTAGTTAAGGTTCGGTTAGGTTAGGTTAGGCTGTATTAGCGAGTACCTCACTGTTTAATGGGTTGACAGAAATCACCTTCGTCATTAGTGCCATCTCGGTTTGATGGCACTAAAGTTAGATTAGGTCAAATTAAGTTTGGTTAATTTGTTGTTTAGAGATATGGATTTTAAAAAGTCCCTCGCTTATGCGAACATGCGTACATGCATGTGTGTGTGTGTGTGTGTGTGTGTGTGTGTAGATAAATATTTGGGTGAAGTATTAAAAGAATGATTTCGGTGAATGCTTTTGACTTCATGCAAATTAAAGAAACAGTGATATTGCTTTCCATATTTAATATCTTTTTCCAATATATTCTTCATCCATTCACAGATTTCTTATTGTTATAGATCTATATCACACACACACACACAATATATATATATATATATATATATATATATATATATATATATATATATATATATATATATATATATATATATATATATATATATATATATATATACAGAGAGAGAGAGAGAGGTAACTAACGTATATCAATAACAAATAATAAAACCAGATATGTTCAAAGCTGTACTTCATAGGAAAAATTTGGTTTCTCAAAGGGTGTAGATATCAGTGGATAGTACTCTTCTCTTGTATTCATATTTTACTTCAGTTTCCGTATACAGCCTATAAACCATATTCTTGCTCTCCCCACAAAACATTCCTTATTAATTAATAACTATTAATAAAATATTAGTAAATTGTCAATACCCTAAACTTGAATAGTATTTCCAGTCACAAGGATTATATTCACCTACAAAGTCGGTGATTTATTATACGGTTCTATAAGCAAGAGCATCTTGGCTTACGGTGTAACATATCTGAAAAGTTCAATGTATCAGCCTTTAACCATAGACGAAATGCATTATGAAACATTTGATGATACGGCGCCCCCTTCCTGGTAGTACACAACGTCCTCCAAGTGAGTGTTCCCCTCTACTTTGAGTAATTATTATGTGAAGAATCCTGGTAGTGTAAATTATTATCAAGGATTCCAACGTTTTGGTAGTAATGTTCACTCACTGCTTTTAAAGCTTTCAACGTTCTGGGATATTCTTTGAAGGCCCTGTTCTCTAGATATCCTTATAATGAGAAATCACAGGGATATATTCAGTGCTTGAAGTGGGGTGGGATGGGGCGGGATGCCATCCCGCTACTTCTCAAGAAGTTTAAAACCATCCCGCTACCTTTTATCACCATTTAAATCACCCCGGAACTTATTGAAGGACGCCATTGCTTTAAATTAAGAAGAGTTCGAAACTAATGTAAAATTACGTGAGTCTTCCTTGAATATCGGCGATACTCAAGTATTGACTAAAACATTCAATGTCTGTGCAAGTACTTCAGTCCAGGGCTTTCGAGAATTTGTGATCAGTGGTGATTTCGATAATATTCCAAAAGACCCGCAGCAAGTTCCAAGATCAAACGGGGAAAAGACGAATAATAATGCGAGATGAAAACCCAAATTCTCGAGGCTGGAGGGAGAAAAGAGAGCGCTTAAGATGACCGGAGGGAAGTCGGTAACAGCCAAGCAGATGGCGAACAGGGATTTCAAATCCAACCTTTCGATATTGGAATTTTTCTATAAAAATTTAGGGAATCGTGGGATTTCCAGTCTTATATTATTCATAATGACTTTACCTAACGTATTTCTGTTAAGAATAATAAGCATAAAATATTAATAAATAAATTTAACTACTTTCGAGTAACATTTATTAAGAAATAAGCACTTTTATATATGTTTTTGGCAATGAAAAAGTGGCAGCACTTCAACATCTCTTACCAAAGATGTAAAATACGACCAGTGCCATCAATGCTACATGGACAGAACTAAAAGTCAGAAAAAGAGAGACTTGGCAACTCTCTACTCAGCATATAAAGAAGTGGAAGCTGCTGCAGCAGTTAGTTCAAGTCTTTATGTAGTGATTTTCCGTTCCCTGTAATGGAAGCTAGTATCGTAACCAGTGCCGTGCAGAGAACATTTAAGGAGCAGGGGCTCAGAGCCAAAACAAGGGCACCTCCTTGGGGGTCCAGGATAATTTCACAGCCGTCGCTAATCATAGATCGCGAAGATATCTGCCATCAAATAAAGCCTCGTTCATCTCTATATACAGTAGTTCCAATTTCAAGCTGCCCTTTTCCCTCCATGACTTCTGAGTCATGGAGGAAAAAGGGCATGGGCTCAAGCCCCTGTGCCCCCCTCCCCACATTCTTCACGGCCCTGATCATAACCTTACATTTTGTCATTAAATTTTTTATTGTTTAGATCAGGGGTGGGAATCTTCCGCCCACGGGCATAATGTGTAATTAAATTAGTGTAATTTAATTGCTCGCGGACAGTTTGATTATTTAAAGTCATACAGTAGTTACCTCTTAATTATGTCCCAAACTATTTTTAAAGCTGCAATTTTCCCGCCACACAATAAAAGTTCCCAACGCCCGATTTAGATATATGGTTTTTAAAAAATCTTCGATTTTCTTGGAATTTTTTATAATCCCATCTTGGCATTTTTCATTTTTTAGAGTGGCATCCCTGATGGTGAATAGTAGAGCTAAATAATCAACATTTTCCCGGGCAATTCAAGGGAATTTCCGAGAGAGTTAGTAATAAAGTTCTAAGCCAGTTAAGATTATATATATATATATATATATATATATATATATATATGTTAAACACAGACCGTGCATGGCACAAGGAACTCTTCTGGGAAAATTAAATCCACTATAGTCCGAATAAGTAATGGTAAATGACAAATACCATAGTTTTATTTCCTTTTTCATGATTTTAGCCCGACGTGGGCAACGGGTCTCTCGCAAAGAGATCCCATAAATATAGCTTCCCTCACCAGCTATCTGCAAAGCAGACAGGATCCAGCTTTGGGACGTGGATCTAGGGTTTAAAGCAAACCTAGATCCCTACACTCAGAACCTCTATATAAGTAAAAGACTCGTTGCATTCACGTCGTGTTGAATAAATCAAAGAAAAAGGGGGTAACTATTGTATTTTTAGCCAAAAAAAACCAAAACTTAAACCTCAACCGGGACATTGAGCGTCCACTTTTCAAGGCACGAAACACGTCCGTTTAGTATACACAAACTCAGAATGAAGAGTTCCTTGTGCCATGCACGGTCTGTGTTTAACATATATTGTTCTCAGGGAACCATTCTGAGTTTGTGTATATATATATATATATATATGCATATAACTGCAATGACCGCGCAGTATATAAATGAATAGAAACGACATAAGTGTTAAGGAACGCTTCTGCACACGAGGAGGAGAGATAACGAATGATGAAAAATGAGGCGAACCGCCCGGGAATCGAACCCAGGGCCTTCCAATTGCCGGTTGGACGCTCTACCGTTATGCTACGGACCTCACTCAATCACAAATCGAAATTCTCCCACATAGGGCAGAAACCAATGCCCTGAGAGGGCACCTTCGCAAATCGTGAATATGCGCATATAACTGCAATGACCGCGCAGTATATAAATGAATAGAAACGACATAAGTGTTAAGGAACGCTTCTGCACACGAGGAGGAGAGATAACGAATAATGAAAAATGAGGCGAACCGCCCGGGAATCGAACCCAGGGCCTTCCAATTGCCGGTTGGACGCTCTACCATTATGCTACGGACCTCACTCAATCACAAATCGAAATTCTCCCACATAGGGCAGAAACCAATGCCCTGAGAGGGCACCCTCGCAAATCGTGAATATGCGCTATATAACTGCAATGACCGCGCAGTATATAAATGAATAGAAACGACATAAGTGTTAAGGAACGCTTCTGCACACGAGGAGGAGAGATAACGAATAATGAAAAATGAGGCGAACCGCCCGGGAATCGAACCCAGGGCCTTCCAATTGCCGGTTGGACGCTCTACCATTATGCTACGGACCTCACTCAATCACAAATCGAAATTCTCCCACATAGGGCAGAAACCAATGCCCTGAGAGGGCACCCTCGCAAATCGTGAATATGCGCATATAACTGCAATGACCGGCAATTGGAAGGCCCTGGGTTCGATTCCGGGGCGGTTCGCCTCATTTTTCATTATTCGTTATCTCTCCTCCTCGTGTGCAGAAGCGTTCCTTAACACTTATGTCGTTTCTATTCATTTATATACTGCGCGGTCATTGCAGTTATATAGCGCATATTCACGATTTGCGAGGGTGCCCTCTCAGGGCATTGGTTTCTGCCCTATGTGGGAGAATTTCGATTTGTGATTGAGTGAGGTCCGTAGCATAATGGTAGAGCGTCCAACCGGCAATTGGAAGGCCCTGGGTTCGATTCCCGGGCGGTTCGCCTCATTTTTCATTATTCGTTATCTCTCCTCCTCGTGTGCAGAAGCGTTCCTTAACACTTATGTCGTTTCTATTCATTTATATACTGCGCGGTCATTGCAGTTATATGCGCATATTCACGATTTGCGAGGGTGCCCTCTCAGGGAATTGGTTTCTGCCCTATGTGGGAGAATTTCGATTTGTGATTGAGTGAGGTCCGTAGCATAATGGTAGAACGTCCAACCGGCAATTGGAAGGCCCTGGGTTCGATTCCCGGGCGGTTCGCCTCATTTTTCATTATTCGTTATCTCTCCTCCTCGTGTGCAGAAGCGTTCCTTAACACTTATGTCGTTTCTATTCATATATATATATAATATCTGTGATTTAAGTATATAATAATATTTTTCTAACGACGTGTTTCATACCTGATTGTGACTTAGACGTGGTTCGAGTTAGGCCCATAATAAGGATGTGCGCACGAGGGGGGGGGGGGGTCGATTCGGCCTACTTTCATTAAATAAATAGTTATTTTTTTCTTTCTAGTATTATGCGATTCAATATGTCATGCTTTCATTAAATAAAAAGTATTTTTGTTCTTTCTCATATTATGTTATTAACTGTGTTATACTTTCATTAAGTAAATAGTTATCTCGTTCTTTCTCATATGTTGTAAATTAAATATGTTACACTTTCATTAAAAATAATTTATTACCAATCTCGGCCTATTTTCTGTCTATCCTAGTTCGAAAGGAGTGAAACTGTCAGTCTTTTTGAAGGTTCAGAAAAAGTTTGAGGGGGTTTTATTGATGAAACAAAAACAGTCGAGAATCGAAATTAAGTGGCCGAATCGAATCGAAATGAAAAGTCCCGAATCGCGCATCCCTAGCCCATAATTAGGGTATTGTCTGGAAGCCAAAGCTGGATTTTTACCCTAACCCAAAATTCTCGGTTATAGTTTTTTCTTTGCTGATTATTCATCTTTGAGGTGTATATTTTGAAATCCAGGTGGTTGTGAAGTTCCCACCTTTGGGCAATCTCAGAAATCTAACATGGCCGCCACGGATATGAAAATAACCCCCAAAATCGACCTTACGTCATAACGCTGCAACTAATTATGACACAAATACAAATAAAGTGCCGTTTTCCATGTTTTTTGGCATGGGAAATCCAATGCAATAACCAATTTTATTCCAAATTTAACATAAACCAATATGGCTGCCATATTGTTGCCGACATTCTGAGATTCACGGCTAAATTTGATGTACTTTACCATATTTTTATACATACATATTCAAATGTTGCTGATGAATATTGAGTGCAGAACGATACAGTTGCAGACGATACAGATACATTTATTCTACTGATACAGTTCTGCTATCATGGAAACATATCGCATCCTGTCATAATGGTTTCTCCCATCCAAGGTCGATCAGTTATTGACATCAATGCTACTGTAAGGAAGCATTGTGCCATCATCCCCGATTTGCTAGCTGCTCATGGGCTCACTGGTTGTGATACAGTAGCAGTGTACTTTGGTGTTGGTATTAGAGTGGTGTACTTTGGTGTTGGTATTAGATTCGACCGCATATGGCTGGTCAAACTGTCTAACACCCACCACCGTCCCTGATTAAACCCCTCTTGCCCCGGCAGAGTTGCTCAAATTAATGAAATGCTCATGGGAGAGTTAGCTGTCCTGTAAAACAGAAGTGTGGTTGCAACAGCTCCATTCTAGCATGCATAGTTTTCTATTCATGTCAAGGACGCAACGCATGCTTCAGTGACCACACTAAACAAATAGAACAATTAAAGGATGAAGATGAACAAGACAGTGAATGACTTACTTGAATACAGAGACTCCAAAACTTAGCATCTTAATATGCGTATTGCAATGTTAAATTTGAACCAGTTTGTGTAATATGCTGCAGAAATGTAATGATGGTAAATATCAGGTTGTAACATAAATTCTGCTCGATTAGAAAACGCGATAGATAACACAGGTCAACAAAAAAATTTTTTGTTTCGTTGCCAAGGAAATTCGTACGAATTTAGGGTATTTTGGGGTTGCTGAATTCCAAAATGAAAGTAGTTTTTCCGATTTGGCTCTAGTTCTTGAGATAATGAATACCCTCAATTAATAGGAAACGTAACCATAACGCGTGCATATGGGAAACTACCGGAACATTCTAGATGGTGAGACACGCGAATATTCTTAGTGTTTACTCCGCGATCATTCTAGAATATTCCCCCTCCGTATATAAGTCATCGGCCACCCAACCAGTAGTCAGTTGGCAGTGGAGCGGTACGTGTTGTCTGTTGTGTTTTTCGTGTTTCTCGTCCGTGTAATGTATTTGTATACATGTACTTAGTGTACATAAGTCAATATGAAATGAACTTATAATTTTATTGTTTTCTTTTTTCAGAGAAATATGAGTTCTTCACGAAGAGGCTGCTTAAACAATCCTAATGTATTCTGCTACATTTGCGGCGAATACACTCTGCAAAAACAAAGAAAAAACATCACAGACTTTGTAAAGCAAGCTTATCTTGCGTATTTTGGCGTGGCGCTTGGAGACCAAGACAAGTCATGGGCTCCCCATAAGGTTTGCAAAACCTGTGTAGAATGCTTACGACAGTGGAAAAATCGAGAAAGGAAAAGTTTAAACTTCGGTGTGCCTATGGTGTGGCGAGAGCCGAAAAACCACCACGACGATTGTTATTTCTGTGTGGTTAATGTGAAAGGTTTCAATCGATACAAGAAACTCAAGTGGATTATCCCAATTTGGAATCAGCAAGGCGACCTGTGTCACACAGCGAAGACGTTCCCATACCAGTGTTTACCACACTGCCCGACCTTCCGTTGTCAGAATTTGAAGAAATTCAGGACTTAGGTGGTAGTAGTGGAAGTGACTATGAAAAGCATTTCACACCTCAGCAGTTCTCCCAAGACGAACTCAATGATCTGATACGGGACCTCAGTCTGTCAAAGCAAGCATCTGAACTTTTAGCATCCAGACTAAAAGAAAAGAACTGTCTACAGCCAGAAGCTAAAATAACAGGCTATCGGACAAGAGAGGCGGGACTTCTTCCTTACTTCAGCCAAGATGAAGAACTTGTATACTGCAATAACATCCCTGGACTTGTTCTTCAAATGGGACTGGAATATCGACCAGGAGATTGGCGGCTTTTTATAGACAGCTCCAGTAGAAGCTTGAAATGTGTTTTATTGCACAATGGTAACCGATATGCATCTCTTCCAATTGCTCACTCAACAAAACTTAAAGAAGAATATGAAAATATCAAAATGGTCCTGCAGAAACTCTGCTATCATGAGCACCAGATGCCTATTTGTGTTGATCTAAAGATGGTAAACTTCTTGCTTGGGCAGCAAAGTGGATATAAGAAGTGCCCTTGTTTCATCTGTTTATGGGATAGTAGGGCAAGGCAAGATCATTGGAAAAAAGTGACATGGCCTTCAAGAGAAAACATGACTGTAGGTGCAGCGAACATCATTAACGAGCCTTTGGTTGAGAGGGAAAAAATCATCCTCCCACCACTTCATATCAAGCTGGGACTAATGAAACAATTTGTTAAGGCCTTGGACAAAGATGGCGATTGCTTCAAATACATTTGTAGATCGTTCCCTGGACTAAGTATGGAAAAACTAAAAGCTGGAATCTTTGATGGCCCTCAAATCCGTACACTTATCAAGGATTCTAATTTCACAAAATTTATGAATGGTGTGATTGCCCTGATAACCCACATAAAAGAGAATCGTACAAACAGAGATTTACTATACATTAATTGTAATTATGCGAATCAGCTTACTGTGTTTATCTGTTATTATACCGAATAAAATGCCATTATGTATTTCATGTGTTTACTTTTGTATGATTTGAGACAATTTCAATGCGATTTGTAAGTAGGCTCCGCCTGAACATTAAATTTTTTGCATTTTTCGTGTTTCAATGGGGTACCAATTATCTCATAAATTAGAGCCAATCTAGCAAAACCGATGTCATATTCGGAATCAGCACCACAAAGTTACCCCAAAATCACTCTAATATGATTGGCAATAAAATGAGTGTTGACCAGTGTAATAGAATAACCTCAAGATAATGTGAAATAGTTTTAGAAATGTTGCAAAATACACGTGGCGACAGGTTCGCACAGGTTTTATCACGATACAGAATGATACAGAATGACTTAGGCTAGTGTAGGATTAGGTTAACGATATTACAGTAATTGAAAAAATTTGGAACCCACAAAAGAGCATATTCGACATGTGATGCTGTATGAGTTCCATAAAGGATCTAACGCTAGTGAATCCGCAAGAAACATTCAGATAGTTTATGGAAATGATGTTGTGAGCGAATGGATGTGTAGGAGATGGTTTGAGAAGTTCAGAAATGGAGACTTCAGTCCGAAAGATTATGAACGAACAGGACGACCAAATGAGTTAGATGAAGAGTTGCTGAAAGCAACAGTGGAGGAAAACCCAACGGTAACTGTAAGAGAACTTGACCTGCAACTCGGCGTTAACCATATGACCATTCATCGTCATTTGAAGCTGTTAGGAAAAGTAGTGAAGGTTGGAAAATGGGTTCCGCATGATTTGTCACAAGCGAATCTTCAACATCGAATCGACATTTGCACATCACTGCATTCTCGGCAACTGCAGGCACCGTTTTTGAATTGGATCGTCACTGGGGATGAAAAATGAGTCCTCTATAACAATATTAAGCGTCGACATCAGTGGCTTAGCAGTGAAACAAAGCCTGAACCTCAGCCAAGGAATGGACCCCATCCAAAGAAATTTTTGCTATGCGTTTGGTGGGATATGCAAGGAATTATTCATTTTGAGCTTCTGCTAGATAACCAAACAAGATGGCATTACAAGTAAAACGTCCTGCATTAATTAATCGCAGAGGTGTTCTATTCCACCAGGATAACGCGCACCCTCACACTGCTCGAATCACCACTGCCCAATTGGAGGCATTTGGTTGGGAAAAAATGCCTCATTCACCTTATTCTCTGGACATCGCACCTTCAGACTACCATTTATTCAGAAGTCTGCAACACCACCTAGATGGACAAAAGTTGCAATCCAGGGAAGCTATCGAAAACGAAGTGATCGCTTTTTCAACTCGAAACCAAGGGATTTCTTCGAACGAGAAAAACTTTTCTACAGGTGGGAGGAGGTTATAGAAAAAGAAGGGAATTATATTGATGATTAATTTGTCATTATGTCATTTAATTTTTGTTGTGAATAAACTAAAAATTCGAGCAAATTTGTCCTTATAAGTCTTTTAATTTTTGTTCTGAATGAACTAAAAAATCGAGCAGAATATGTTACAACCTTATATATATGTGTACATATACTTGATATACATGTAATTGATGACAAAAAAGCTAATCTCCACATGCTTTTTGAGATCGATAGCAACTTCAGTGGTGATATCATCTTTGACAATAATATTTAGTAATTGTTGATCACTACTCTGACCAGTACTGTTTTTGAAGGCAGAATAAGCCATGTAGTTAGAATCATCATTCTTGTTAAGAGAGACATGTGTTTCTGGGAATAACATTTTGTTGATGATAGCTGTTTTTCACCATAAATATGATCACTATCATGTTTTCCATTTAGTTTGCCCTAACAAATACTGACAATAGTGCATTCCTTGTGCGTAAATACAGTGCCGGCTCCAACCTTTTGGGGGCCCTACGCGCAAATATCTTTGGGGTCCATAATATATATATATATATATATATATATATATATATATATATATATATATATTTCGCACAATAAAATAGTTTATATACAATTAAATATACAAAAATCTAATAAGTTTTTTGATAGATATATATTACATACATTCAAAACCTTTCTCTCCTGCCTTTTTTTATTGCAAATTTATCAATAATATCATCATAGGACAGCTTCCGGTCTACCTCCCGATTGATGCTCATGATGGCAAGCCCACTCAGACGTTTTTGTGCCATTGTTGACCTGAGGTACGTTTTAATTGGCTTCAACTTGGAGAAGCTCCTTTCATCTGTGGTTATGGTCACTGGAAGAGTGACTGCAATGCTGAGAGCAATCCATAGGTTTGGATATAACTATCAGCTGCTTCTCGTGTATGTAATCAGCAATTCCAGTGCAGTCATCTTCTGAGATGGCAGATCTGATGGCACACATTAGGTGTTTGTTTACTTTTTAATTTTTATGATTTTAACAACAAAAATTGTTAGATTTTATATGGAAAAAAAAATGAATGGCGCTGGAAGAGTTTAAAAAAATCTAAATTTGGGCCATTTTTTTTTATTTCTGTCAATCATTAATTAATTAATTTTTATACCGCTCGCTGGGAGCTCTCTCACCTCGCGGGGCACCACGCACACTGCGTGATCTGCGTAATGAAGAGCCGGCGCTGTGTAAATACCTATAAAAAATTCCTTTATTTAAGTTTGTACATTATCAGGTTATGGAGATATGATATATAGGGGATATTTAGGGTGTTTTTGTAATTGTGGCGGCCATCTTGGATATCTAAAATTGTCCAAAGGTGAGAACTTCACACCCACCTAGATGTCACTATATACATCCCAAAGATAAATAATTAATCAACAGAGAAAAAACTATAAGAAAAATTTTGGGTTCCACCCTACGGCTTCCAGACTAGAAGGACTACAACAACAAACATTTTTACGAGGTAAAAGATTCCTCTCAGAGAGCAGATTGCTTAGGCTAAGAATCCCAATACGGCTCCGGACCATCAATCTTCAACGGCGTACCAACGAAGCTAGTGGATGAAATAGCAAATTTTGTGTAGTTTTCAAGATCGATTTTTAGTTTCATAACTAACTAGTGAATGGGTGTTTCAAATATTGTTAGTTAAAGGTCTTATGTTCCTGAATGTATCAGTTTAATAATGGCTTAAGTTCAAGTGTACCAACGAGGCCCAAAATGTAGGGTGATTCTGGCGATTCAAAAAAATCTTAGTTTTGGCCTGTTTTCTAAATAAACTATACTCATTTCTTATTCAACATCCCTGAAAAGATGTTTTATTAAATTTTGTGTCCTTTGACATTCATTACGATTTTCTACGTGAATTTCTTCCACTTATAGTTTGTGAAACCTGGACATACAGTAGCAGACATGTCAACTCTCACAGATTTTCCGTGAGACTCACAGATTTTAAGTCTCAAATTCCCTTATGTGGGATATGTTTTCAGTTATCAAAATCAGCCACAGGCAAAATCAAGCAAAATCTCACGGATTTCATACTTCAAGGTTGACGTCTCTGCAGTAGGTAGGCCCTTTCCATAGCCAATCTCTGTACCCTCTCACTGGGTACAATGTAGAATAAAGTTTGATTACGATTAATAGTTACACGAAATTTGGTTGAGTTGGATGTACTGGGCTCAGTCGTGCCAGGTTAGGTTACAAAAGATACAGTTAAATTTAGTTGGGAAAGTTGGATTAAAATTTGCAGGTTGAAACTGCAGAGATTCTGATTTCTTGGCTCAGTTTTTATAGAGCAAGCCTGAGGTAATGCGAATGTGCTTGTGATTGGAACGGGTGGATTCGTGTTGCTTTGATTAGGAAACACAAACTTGCGGTGCATCTTCTTATGGTACGTCATACATCCGGACCGATAAGGCTAGGAGCTTTTGCAGTGCAAAGTAGCGACAAGAGCAAAGGAATAATTATGAATTTGACTGCTTATTCAATTATGTTAGCATTTTGCTTCTAGTGCGTCTACAATGGTGCTTCTAGTTACTACGTTAACACCTTATATACTCGTACTTGACAATGGTGCTGCGAGCTGCTCGTACCCTGAGTGGGTATATGAACAGAGCGTTGTTGGTAAAAATGCAGCCAAACCTTTAATTTCTCTCTAAAACTGAATGTGTTATCTCACTGGCCAGCGTCAGTACTTCAGTGGGTAACGCAGTTTCCTATAAGCAAAACGAAGATACTGAGGTCGGCGGTTCGAATTTCGATGATGCTAGTAGTAGTAGTAATAATAATACAGGAGCTAAAGCAATGGACAGTACTAGTTTTCCAGAACACTGTATCGTTTTCTGGTCCTCATGACTGATTATATTGTTAGCACAGTATTTTTTAGAAACGTTAATATATATATGTATATTATACTGTACTGTACTTGATATATACGAGGGTCGGTATGAAAGTAATGCCTCTTATTTTTCAGTTCGTAAATACAATAAGAGGCATTACTTTCGTACCGACCTTCATATATATAATATATATATATAATATATATAATACACAGGTAAACCTCGATTTACGATGTCCCGATTTACGATATTTCGTGTTAACGATGATGAATTAAGACCATCTCCCTATTTGCGATCAAAAAATTCGCATTAACAATGACCATCTGTCGGCCAAACTCGCTGACGCTCGGAAGAGGGAACGCATCTCTCGCACAACGCTCGACTTCAGCCTCTTCGGACTCCCAGAGGCTGTATGGGAGTCAGAGTGACGTCTCCACTCCACCTACAAGAGTCCCCTTAGCCTCGAAGGGGACACGTGATGATGACCAGGCTTGTTCTTACTGATGTGGTGAGTGTTATTCAATTGTTTTCTATTGATTTTATGAGTGTAGGATTTTTTTTTCGGTGATACACGCGTGTTTTGGACTGGCTGGGAACGTATCCCATTGAACCCCATGTTATAACGAACTCGATTTGCAATGGGTTTTCAGGAACGCAACCCCATCGTAAATCGAGGTTTACCTTTTATATATATATATATATATATATATATATATATATATTATATTATATATATATATATATATATTTATATTCATATATATATATCCATTGGTTCTAGGACAGTTCATACCAGGACAGCTCATACCAGGACAACTCATACCCAGACAACTCATACCCGGACAACTCATACCTAGGACAACTCATACCTAGGACAACTCATACCTAGGACAACTCATACATAGGACCAGAAAAAAAAAAAAAATTAATGAAAACATTTATTTTGTAAAATTAAAAATTAAATTTAAACATTTAGAATTCATGCAAGTTATTAATGAAAACATTTTGAAATGAAAACATTTATTTTGTAAAATTAAAATTAAATTTAAACATTTAAAATTCATGCAAGTTATATACAGTATATATATATATATAATATATATTATCATGAATAGAAACGACATAAGTATTAAGGAACGTTTCTGCACACGAGGAGGAGAGATAACGAAATAATGAAAATGAGGCGAACCGCCTGGGAACGAACCCAGGGCCTTCCAATTGCCGTCGGACGCTCTACCATTTTTCATTATTTCGTTATCTCTCCTCCTCGTGTGCAGAAACGTTCCTTAATACTTATGTCGTTTCTATTCATTTATATACTGCGCGGTCATTGCAGTTATTTGCATATATTATATATATATATATATATATATATATATATATATATATATATATATATATATGATACACACAGACCGTGCATGGAACAAGGAACTCTTCTGGGATAATTAAATCCACTATAGTCTGAATAAGTAATGGTAAATGACAAATACCATAGTTTTTCTTTTTCATGATGCAAGCCCGACGTGGGCAACGGTCTCTCGCAAAGAGGTCCCATAGATATAGCTTCCCTCACCAGCTATCTGCAAAGCAGACAGGATCCAGCTTTGGGACATGGATCTAGGGTTTAAAGCAGCCTAGCCCCACTACATTTAGAACCTCAATATAAGTAAAAGACTCGTTGCATTCACGTCGGATTGAATAAATCAAAGAAAAAGGGGCAACGAGTCTTTTACTTATATTGAGGTTCTAAATGTAGTGGGGCTAGGCTGCTTAAACCCTAGATCCATGTCCCAAAGCTGGATCCTGTCTGCTTTGCAGATAACTGGTGAGGGAAGCTATATTTATGGGACCTCTTTGCGAGAGACCCGTTGCCACGTCGGGCTTGCATCATGAAAAAGAAAAACTATGGTATTTGTCATTTGCCATTACTTATTCGGACTATAGTGGATTTAATTACCCCGGAAGAGTTCCTTGTTCCATGCATGGTCTGTGTGTATCATAAAAAACTCAGGGAACCATTGGGTTCATTGAATGCCCAGTTAGGTCAACTGTACGCCCTTGACGATTGGTTAGGTTTAGTCGTGATTTTTCGTTAAAACTAACGAAAACATCACGACTAAACCTAACCAATCGTCAAGGGCGTACAGTTGACCTAACCGGGCATTCAAATTTTATCTTATGTAAATAATGGTTCTCTATTTATTATATGTTTGCAATAATAATAAATTTGTTGTTATTGTTTTCTTATCTTATTTTGGTTAATTTGCAGAGTTTAAACTTTCGGGGTGGATATAGATGAAAAGATCAACATTGGGGTGGTAATTGTTGAAGAGAGTATGAGTTGTCCTAGGTATGAGTTGTCCTAGGTATGAGTTGTCCGGGTCTGAGTTGTCCGGGTATGTGTTGTCCTGGTATGAGCTGTCCGGTCACGATATCCATTCACTCGTATACCTTAATTCACTTGGATTCCATTCACGGTGTAAGTAATTTAAATTTTTTTTCAGGACTTTAAAAGATAAAATGTGGCCATACCGTTAATTGAATGGAATGAAATTAATTTTATTTAAATACTGCATCAATACATTCCATATAAATTTATAAATTAAATGATGTTCTTCTTGGCCATCTGTTTGCAGCATTTAGGTTATATACAGGGTCTGTCAAAAAAAACTAAGCCAAATTCAAACCTTTATTAAAACAAAACCATTTATCTAATTAAGTTGAATTTTTTACACAATAAAGTATAGGTAATCACCTATTATCCTTTAAATTTTTATGACGATATCTTCTGAATTGTTAATTTTATTAATAATGAACTAAAAGTGAGATTCTCCTACTTAACATGAAAAAAAAATTTTTACGATATACTGTAGATAATTTTTAGTTTAATAAAATTAAAAGAACTGTTCAATATGATTCCCTTGCATTTCTATAACTTTTTTTAATCTTGGTCTGAATTCATCTATTGCTCGATTTATTTGCTCTTGGGAGAGCTCTGCCCATTTTGCGATAATCAACTCACGCAAATGATTGACATCCCTTATTCTGTTCCTATACACTCTCTCTGCCAAGTTTTCCCATATTCCGTAGTCTACAGGGTTTAGGTCAGGGCTGTTAGGTGGCCAATTATTCGGTTCCAGAAATTCAGGCACATTCTTTTTCAAATATTCGATGGTTGTTTTGGCAGTATGTGATGTTGCACCATCTTGTTGAAAAATAAAGTAACCTTGACTAGCCAAGTTTCTCATTTCTGGAAGCATTTTCTCAAGCAGGGTATTTGAATAATATTGAGCATTAATTTTCACTCCTGGCTCAATAAAAAATATTGAAGTTTTTCCCAACTTGGACACTTCAACAGAAACCATGACGCTAGAAGAAAAGTGACTCCTTGTTGCGTACAGTCTTTCATCTTGGATTTCATTTTGCTTCGCAACATCAGAATAAACCCGGTCATTCTGTGAGTTTCTTGGTGGCTCTACCGTAAAACGTTTTCATCCGTAAAAAATGTCTTGGAAAGTTTATCTTCAGTTATTATACGTAAAATACTTTGGATTTCTCAACTCTTTCTGACAGTTTACTTCTGACAATCTTTGTCCATGCACTCTTTTAAATGGTTTAAATTGCAGATCAGATTTAATAATCCTTCTTACGCTTGATTCTGATATTTCTAGTTCTTTTGATATTTGAGCAGGTGTCATGTGGCCACCAGGTCGATCCTCTTGACTAAGGATACGTTCTTCCACTTTCTGAATATTTTCATCTACTCTAACTGATTTTGGTCGCCCACTACCAACCTTCCTTTCAATGCTTCCTGTTTCAGCGATAGTTCTCAATAAGTAATCTAAACCTGATCTAGTCCATCCTTTATAATCGAATTCAGAAAGTAATTTCCTTGCACTATAACCTTTTTCAACTCTATAATGCTTTATACTGTAATTATTTTATCTTCATGTGAGAATGGCATATTTAGAGGTATTCACGAAAAATTTTAAATCTAAACAAATTCTGAAAAGAGAAAAAAGAAGATATTACATAATGAGAAAAACTGAAAATTTCGCAATCTGTAGAAATAACCGCATAACTCCTAAAATATTTAAAATAAAGTTATAAAATTATCACAGACTATTTATGAGCCTTTTATTTATTTAGTGTGAAAAATATTTGAAATCTCTATCAAATTGTGCATTTTATAGAGATTTCAAATTGGCTTAGTTTTTTTTGACAGACCCTGTATATATATATATATATATTATATATATACACACACACACACGAGGGTAATTCAATAAGTATCCGCACTTATTTTCACAATTTTATTTTCACATCTGATAGATTATAAACAACTTCTCAACATAATCTCCCTGTTTCTTAATACACTTAGTCCAGCGATCTACACGCTTCCTAATGCCATCACAAAATAATGTTTTTGGCTGTGTGCGTAGCCAGTCATGCACCGCCTCCTTCAGGTCATTATCGTCTTGGAATCGCTGACCTTCAAAGCGTCTGTTAGTGGTCCAAACAGGTAAAAATCCGAAGGTGCCAGGTCTGGACTGTAGGCTGGATGGTCGAGAACTTCAATTTAAGTTCTTGAAGGCATTTTCTAGTCTGTGCAGCGGTATGAGGGCGCGCATTGTCGTGTAACAGAATAACACTTTCCGACAATCTCCCTCTCCGTTTTGTGCGAATTGTTTGCTTTAACTCATTCCGAAGCATGTCAGAATACGATGCACTTGTTACTGTAATTTCACGCTCTAGATAATGTTCAAGGATGGGGCCTCGTGTATCCCAAAACAGTGTTAGCATAACTTTACCTGCTGACGGCTGCGCTTTGAACTTCCTTGCAACGGGAGATTGTCGGAAGGTGTTATTCTGTTACACAAAAATGCGCGCCCTCATACCGCTGCACAGACTAGAAAATGCCTTCAACAACTTAAATTTGTAGTTCTCGACCATCCAGCCTACAGTCCAGACCTGGCACCTTCGGATTTTTACCTGTTTGGACCACTAAAAGACGCCTTGAAGGTCAGCGATTCCAAGGCGATGATGACCTGAAGGAGGCGGTGATGACTGGCTACGCATACAGCCAAAAACATTCTTTTGTGATGGCATTAGGAAGCTTGTAGATCGCTGGACTAAGTGTATTGAGAAACAGGGAGACTATGTTGAGAAGTGATGTGTTTATAATCTATCAGATGTGAAAATAAAATTGTGAAAATAAAAGTGCGGATACTTAGTGAATTACCTTCGTGTGTGTGTGTGTGTGTGTGTGTATATATATATGGGATGAATTTCACAATTTCACAACGAGGTGTAGCTCCGAATACACGAAAGGCCTTGGAATCGTTTTTCTTTTTTGTGGGTTTGCAGCATATATATATATATATATATATATATGTTAAACACAGACCGTGCATGGAACAAGGAACTCTTCTGGGAAAATTAAATCCACTATAGTCCGAATAAGTAATGGTAAATGACAAATACCATAGTTTTTCTTTTTCATGATGCTAGCGAGAGACCCGTTGCCCACGTCGGGCTAGCATCATGAAAAAGAAAAACTATGGTATTTGTCACTTACCATTACTTATTCGGACTATAGTGGATTTAATTTTCCCAGAAGAGTTCCTTGTTCCATGCACGGTCTGTGTTTAACATATAAATTTCTCAGGGTACCATTCTGAGTTTGTGCCGAATTGGAAAATATCAACGGTATTGGAAGTGAGTTGTGTTACCCATCTGCGTTCATGGAATCTTGTCTTAATAAGGCTAAACGAACCTTCTATCGTGTGAATAATAACACTCGCACCTTGTCAAAGAATATTTTAGTACTTCCATTTTTCCCGGGCTTCTTAGGCATTGCTAATGTACTTAAACTTTTGGATATCAGTGTAGTTTTTTCATATAACAATATTGTGAAAAACATCATAGTAAAAAATAGCCCTACCAATAATTTAGGCATTATCTATAAAATTGGGTGTAAGCAATGTGATTCCTTTTACATAGGTCAGACGGGAAAGGATTTGCAAACGCGTGTAAAACAGCATCAATATTCCGTTAGAACGGGACAGTTGTCCAGTGCCCTTTTTGTCCATTTGTCAGAGTTATCCCATTGTATTGATTGGAATAATGTTTCAGTTTTGTTTCACTCTAGCAACATTGTTAATAGAAATATTCTTGAGTCGGCTATAATTCAACTTACAAATAACCTTAACATGAGTAAAGGTCTGTTTCAACTTGATCCCGTTGCTCTGAATTCCTTCAGAATGGATTTAAACAAAAAGGGCAGGTTGTTAAATCTTTGGTAAAAAATTTGTTTTTGTCTGTTGTTTCCCTTACAATTTTATTTTTCAATTTTTTGCTGTATGCGTGTATGTGTATGTATGTATGTGTATGTGCGTATGTGTGTGGTCATTGCAGTTAAATGTGTTTGTATGTATATGTGTGTATATGTATGTATGTATGTGTGTATATGTATGTATGTATGTATGTATGCAGTTAAATATATATATATATGTGTATATGTGTATGTACCTTACCTTACCTTACAACCTCACAAAGGTTCTGCGGGATGATTTCTCATTTCGTGAAGGTCAAGCTTGTATATATATATATATATATTATAGGTGTGTGTGTGTGTGTGTGTGTTTGTATATATGTGTGTATATGTATATATATATTTGGGTATGCGGGTATACATGTGTACGTGTATTATTTGTAATTTTTTCAATTTATATTTATTTTTATTTCTTTATTCTTTTGCGACCTACCGTTTTCTCAGACAATAATTATAAAAACAAATTTGGTAATTTTTTTCCCTTATGCATATATATATATATATATATTATATTCTGTATATATTGCGTTTATATTTCGTATATATACCGTATATATGTTGTATATATATTTTATTGTTCTTTATATATCATCTAGGCATCATTTTGTTTTCCAATTTATATTTACTTGTACTTTTTTATTCGTTTGTGACTATAATATGCATATGTGGTAATTTTTCCCTTATAAATTGGTGTGCCTCTCTTAAAATTTATCTTTCAATTTTTTATTTTTTTAATAATGTGACATATATATCAATTTGGCAGCATCTATTAAATCGATTGTAAAACTTCCCTCTTGAGCTTGAATTGGTAGACTCCACTTACAATATTTATATTTATTTTTATTTCTTTATTCTTTTGTGACCTGTTCCATAAAAAAGCCATTTGAATTTATATTGAAGGTCGGCCAAAGTGCTAAAAGTGTCTTTATATATATATATATATATATATATATGTGTATATATATGTATATATATATATATATATATGTATGTATATATATTTATGGGTTTTTTTATTTGCCTGTTTATTTCTTTATGATTATTTAGGCTGTGACATATATATCACTAAGGCACTATTTTGTAATTAATTTTTTCTCAATTTATATTTATATTTATTTTTATTTCTTTATTCTTCTGTGACCATATAAATGTTGGCTCCTCCCACAATTTTTTTTCTATGCTTACTATATATATGTATATATGTATATATATATATATATATATATATATGTATATATATGTGAATATGTATGTATGTATGTTTATTTTTGTAACCTATATATTGCCTTGATCTGTCCTTTCACTCCAGTGTTCCTGAGGATGTCATTAGACGAAAGCGCTTGAGCACCCCTTTGTGTTTCTTTTTTCCTTCGTGGTTTTATTCATCATAAATACTTTTCACGTGTCACTTTCGTGAAATAATTTTTCATATATATATATATATATATATATATATATATATATATATATATATATATATGTGTGTGTGTGTGTATGTATGTATGTATGTATGTATGTATATAAAATATTACGCTTTAATTCTTTACTATAATTTAGTTTGATCATAAATTTAAATTGCGTTAACATGAAAATAAATGGCAAGTTGACGTTAAGTATGAAACCTCGAACATCTTTTGAATTCTTTTTAAAAAGCGACATTATAAATGTTTATTTCGACTGTCCTTGACGATGATTCTCGTCAATCCTTCAAGCAAATAGTGTGTATTCGCTGAAGAGGCTAAACACTGTAACTCGTCTGTAAGGTTGAAAGACAACGATAGAAACGTTAAATGTTAGGCCTTGGGCCGTTTTTCAACTTTATCCTCTTATAAATATTAGATTTATTACATTTATTAAGGAAAGCATCGGGAATTTGTTGAAGAGGCGAAGGTCCCACTTTTCCACTGAATGGTATTGGGTTATATTCTTAATATAACAGAATGTTGTACTGGAGGTTATTGGAGGGTATTGGGCCTTCTATCCCCGAGCTTCTACTTTAACCGCTGCTTAATACACTTCAGATGGTTTAAACCAGCGGTTCTCAAACTTTTTCTTCTTCTGTACCCCTTGAATTCTTTCACGGGATTTTCTGGATTTTCGAGAGATAAAGGATTTTTACTTTCTTTACGACCGTGGGACTCATGGCTGTTTGTTAATCGTATATAAAATTAAAACGGTTATATTTTCAGGACCCCTTCACGTACCCCCTAATATTCCCTCGCGTACCCCAATTTGAGAACCACTGGTTTAAACCATACTCTTAAGTTCCAAACAGAACATTTTAAAGCTGTTTATTAACTGTTCAAAGAAGATTTAGTACAAGATTCGTAAATTCTTTTTAGAATTGTTAGTACAAATGAACATAATATAAATTGCTTGGTAAACTCTCAGGCTTCGTCCAGGAAACTGTAGTGAGTCGGAGTTCTACTAAAAACATTCGTATTTTGAATTCCGTTATATATATATATTATACACAAACTCAGAATGGTTCCCTGAGAACATTATATGTTAAACACAGACCGTGCATGGAACAAGGAACTCTTCTGGGAAAATTAAATCCACTATAGTCCGAATAAGTAATGGTAAATGACAAATACCATAGTTTTTTTCCTTTTTCATGATTTTAGCCCGACGTGGGCAACGGGTCTCTCGCAAAGAGATCCCATAAATATAGCTTCCCTCACCAGCTATCTGCAAAGCAGACAGGATCCAGCTTTGGGACGTGGATCTAGGTTTAAAGCAAACCTAGATCCCTACACTCAGAACCTCTATATAAGTAAAAGACTCGTTGCATTCACGTCGTGTTGAATAAATCAAAGAAAAAGGGGGCAACTATTGTATTCCTAGCCAAAAAAAAACAAAACTCAAACCTCAACCGGGACATTGAGCGTCCACTTTTCAAGGCACGAAACACGTCCGTTTAGTATACACAAACTCAGAATGGTTCCCTGAGAACATTATATGTTAAACACAGACCGTGCATGGAACAAGGAACTCTTCTGGGAAAATTAAATCCACTATAGTCCGAATAAGTAATGGTAAATGACAAATACCATAGTTTTTTTCCTTTTTCATGATTTTAGCCCGACGTGGGCAACGGGTCTCTCGCAAAGAGATCCCATAAATATAGCTTCCCTCACCAGCTATCTGCAAAGCAGACAGGATCCAGCTTTGGGACGTGGATCTAGGGTTTAAAGCAAACCTAGATCCCTACACTCAGAACCTCTATATAAGTAAAAGACTCGTTGCATTCACGTCGTGTTGAATAAATCAAAGAAAAAGGGGGCAACTATTGTATTCCTAGCCAAAAAAAACCAAAACTCAAACCTCAACCGGGACATTGAGCGTCCACTTTTCAAGGCACGGAACACGTCCGTTTAGTATACACAAACTCAGAATGGTTCCCTGAGAACATTATATGTTAAACACAGACCGTGCATGGAACAAGGAACTCTTCTGGGAAAATTAAATCCACTATAGTCCGAATAAGTAATGGTAAATGACAATACCATAGTTTTTTTCCTTTTTCATGATTTTAGCCCGACGTGGGCAACGGGTCTCTCGCAAAGAGATCCCAAAGCTGGATCCTGTCTGCTTTGCAGATAGCTGGTGAGGGAAGCTATATTTATGGGATCTCTTTGCGAGAGACCCGTTGGCCACGTCGGGCTAAAATCATGAAAAAGGAAAAAAACTATGGTATTTGTCATTTACCATTACTTATTCGGACTATAGTGGATTTAATTTTCCCAGAAGAGTTCCTTGTTCCATGCACGGTCTGTGTTTAACATATAATGTTCTCAGGGAACCATTCTGAGTTTGTGTATACTAAACGGACGTGTTTCGTGCCTTGAAAAGTGGACGCTCAATGTCCCGGTTGAGGTTTGAGTTTTGGTTTTTTTTGGCTAGGAATACAATAGTTGCCCCCTTTTTCTTTGATTTATTCAACACGACGTGAATGCAACGAGTCTTTTACTTATATAGAGGTTCTGAGTGTAGGGATCTAGGTTTGCTTTAAACCCTAGATCCACGTCCCAAAGCTGGATCCTGTCTGCTTTGCAGATAGCTGGTGAGGGAAGCTATATTTATGGGATCTCTTTGCGAGAGACCCGTTGCCCACGTCGGGCTAAAATCATGAAAAAGGAAAAAAACTATGGTATTTGTCATTTACCATTACTTATTCGGACTATAGTGGATTTAATTTTCCCAGAAGAGTTCCTTGTTCCATGCACGGTCTGTGTTTAACATATAATGTTCTCAGGGAACCATTCTGAGTTTGTGTATACTAAACGGACGTGTTTCGTGCCTTGAAAAGTGGACGCTCAATGTCCCGGTTGAGGTTTGAGTTTTGGTTTTTTTTGGCTAGGAATACAATAGTTGCCCCCTTTTTCTTTGATTTATTCAACACGACGTGAATGCAACGAGTCTTTTACTTATATAGAGGTTCTGAGTGTAGGGATCTAGGTTTGCTTTAAACCCTAGATCCACGTCCCAAAGCTGGATCCTGTCTGCTTTGCAGATAGCTGGTGAGGGAAGCTATATTTATGGGATCTCTTTGCGAGAGACCCGTTGCCCACGTCGGGCTAAAATCATGAAAAAGGAAAAGAAAAAAACTATGGTATTTGTCTTTACCATTACTTATTCGGACTATAGTGGATTTAATTTTCCCAGAAGAGTTCCTTGTTCCATGCACGGTCTGTGTTTAACATATAATGTTCTCAGGGAACCATTCTGAGTTTGTGTATACTAAACGGACGTGTTTCGTGCCTTGAAAAGTGGACGCTCAATGTCCCGGTTGAGGTTTGAGTTTTGGTTTTTTTTGGCTAGGAATACAATAGTTGCCCCCTTTTTCTTTGATTTATTCAACACGACGTGAATGCAACGAGTCTTTTACTTATATAGAGGTTCTGAGTGTAGGGATCTAGGTTTGCTTTAAACCCTAGATCCACGTCCCAAAACTGGATCCTGTCTGCTTTGCAGATAGCTGGTGAGGGAAGCTATATTTATGGGATCTCTTTGCGAGAGACCCGTTGCCCACGTCGGGCTAAAATCATGAAAAAGGAAAAAAACTATGGTATTTGTCATTTACCATTACTTATTCGGACTATAGTGGATTTAATTTTCCCAGAAGAGTTCCTTGTTCCATGCACGGTCTGTGTTTAACATATAATGTTCTCAGGGAACCATTCTGAGTTTGTGTATACTAAACGGACGTGTTTCGTGCCTTGAAAAGTGGACGCTCAATGTCCCGGTTGAGGTTTGAGTTTTGGTTTTTTTTGGCTAGGAATACAATAGTTGCCCCCTTTTTCTTTGATTTATTCAACACGACGTGAATGCAACGAGTCTTTTACTTATATAGAGGTTCTGAGTGTAGGGATCTAGGTTTGCTTTAAACCCTAGATCCACGTCCCAAAGCTGGATCCTGTCTGCTTTGCAGATAGCTGGTGAGGGAAGCTATATTTATGGGATCTCTTTGCGAGAGACCCGTTGCCCACGTCGGGCTAAAATCATGAAAAAGGAAAAAAACTATGGTATTTGTCATTTACCATTACTTATTCGGACTATAGTGGATTTAATTTTCCCAGAAGAGTTCCTTGTTCCATGCACGGTCTGTGTTTAACATATATATATATTGATACACACAGACCGTGCATGAAACAAGGAACTCTTCTGGGAAAATTAAATCTACTATAGTCCGAATAAGTAATGGTAAATGACAAACACTATAGTTTTTTTCTTTTTCATGATGTTAGCCTGACGTGGGCAACGGGTCACTCGCAAAGAGGCCCCAAAAATGTATCATGAAAGAGCCTCAGGGGACCATTCTGAGTTCAATCCCATATATATATATATATAATACACGAGGGCCACTCAATATATTTTTCCCCACCTTTTTTTTTCTTTCCAAGTTTCCTTGTAAGTTCCAGAAATTTTGTACACAAATAGTTACATACCTTTTTTACAAGTTTTTATTTTTTCACATAGTCTCCATCCTTTTCTACGGCTTTCCTCCACCTCGAAACGAGGGCCTTTATTCCTTGCTGAGTAAAAGTCCGCTGGGTTTCGCTGGAGGCACCTCTTAACCTCTTCAACAACCTCATCGTCACTCTGAAACTTTCTTCCACGAATAGCATCCTTCATTGGCCCAAACAAATGAAAGTCTGAAGGTGCCAGATCCGGGCTGTATGGAGGGTGGGGTAACACAGTCCAGCGCATTTTTGTGATGGCCTCTCTTGTTTGCAAACTGTTGTGTGGTGTTGCGTTATCGTTCAAAGAAGGACGTCTTCCAGGTTTCTCTCCGGTTGAACTCGCTTTACACGTCTCTGGAGTCTCTGTAGGGTAGCAATATATGCCTCCGAGTTGATTGTTTGTCCTTTCTTCATAATGTCCACCAGAATCACCCCTTTCATGTCCCAGAAGATGGGGTCATAACGTTTCCTGCAGAGGAGCCATTTTTAACTTTTTCTTGCGTGGAGAGTCTGCGTGATGCCACTCCATGGATTGGTGTTTCGTTTCAGGTTCAAAGTGGTGTACTCAAGTCTCATCCTCAGTCACAATTCGTGAAAGGAAGTCATCTTCTGTTTCGTATCGAACCAACGACTCAGAAGTAATTTCTTTTCTTTGGGCTTTGTGATCTTCAGTCAGTTGGCGGGGAACAAACCATGAACACACTTTTGAGTATCCCATTTGCTGAATTATCGTATTCCCCAAATGGGGACTCGGCTGATCTCCTATTTTTGTTTCTTTCGTTTACCCTTCCCCCCCTTTTTTTCTTTCTTTCTCTTTTTCTTTTGTTTTTGGACTTTGATTTGACCTTTCCCTCGGACTTTGAGTGAGGAAGGCAGTTTTTCCCTTACCTTTGTCCTTTGTTGTTTGTTAAACCAAACCCAAGCCCTGTCCCTGCCGTTCCTCACCGTGCGTAGGATGAAGATGGCCGCCTTTCAGGCACGTGGACTGGGTGTGGGTGTATCTCTCCTGCGAGACGTCTATTGGCAGTGGAACTGAGTGTGCCCATGTTTTGTCTTTCCCTTGTTGGAGTCGGTGCTGGCTGGATGCGCGTGGAAGATGAATTTTTTTCTCATTTACCATGGCTTTTTCTTCTCTACAATATATTGTATAAAATCTTTTACTATATTTGTTCACTTTTTATTTTTTATTTTATTATATTATATATATATATATATATATATGAAAAATTATTTCACGAAAGTGACACGTGAAAAATATTTATGATGAATAAAACCACGAAGGGAAAAGAAACACAAAGGGGTGCTCACCCCTTTGTGTTTCTTTTCCCTTCGTGGTTTTATTCATCATATATATATATATATATATATATATATATATATATATATATATATATATATAGAGAGAGAGAGAGAGAGAGAGAGAGAGAGAGAGAGAGAGAGAGAGAGAGAGAGAGAGAGGATCTCAGAATGAACAATAAAACTAAAGCATTGACCAACTGTGTTTATCTGGGTTCTGTTCCCCTAACTAGCCGTTTCTGAATTACAAAATTTTTAATTGATAATATGAATGCTAATCAATAGAAAAGACCATCTAAATCCGAAAATCGTGATCATTGTCACAGCAAAGATTACCCCCTATAACAAACAACCAGCTCAAATATCTACACAAATCTATCAACCAACTAACCCAGTCACGCATACTGAAATCTCCTTATATTAACATTAGCAAAAGTAGTTTCAGTTGGAAGCTCCTCCTAAAGACATAACCTTTATGGTTGTTCCTCGAAGTTAGGTGAAAGACTCAAAGTCCACCCCATTAACCCTTAGCGAACTGACTCTGAAAGATAGTACCTCCACTTTGAAATTCGTATTTGTTTACTAACATTATTAACAATTATTTGTCTTATATATACAGTTTTGCCCGTTTAATTTTATGTGGTTTATTTTAAATGGATGGCTGCAACAGAAATAGGTTTGTCATTTATGTTCTGACTAATTTAAATTAGAATGTGAGGTAAATCAGTTAGTATTAACTACTTATATTTTCGTCATGCTGATGTGATTATCCTATATACTATTGAGCTAAAATGTGTCTGTGTGTCTGTCCCCTTTCTTCGGAACCGTGCACAGACTAAACGGCACATCGGAAAATTCTGCAACCACCACCAACTGATAGCCCATGAGCTCCCGATGTGCTCTATCAAGTTTCCCGGTCGTAGGTCACTCCGCGGCCGAGCACGAGCTATTTAATGTCTATTACAAGTGAATGTAAGTACTTCGAAAACGAAAAAAAAGAACGCAGCCATGAAAATCTTAAACTTCACATCCGAACCCATTGTATCAAGCAATAAAAATCTTTTCGCGCTACAGTAAAAAGTTAAAACAGAGCAAAGCGCATTTATTTCTATGTTCAGAATAGCTTAATAGTAAATACACAAGTTGTACATATATACAATATACATATACATATACAGCTAGCTGTGACATATACTGCTACATATACTCTGACATATACTGCTACCTGCCCGGAGGCGATAGCGAGCTACCACTTGTAATCTACTAAATTTTATTTTCAAGTGTTGTTCTTTGATGAGGTTGTTTAACCTCCTCCAGAAATCGAAGGTCGTATGAGGGAGGAAAGCTATATACAGCTTTACGCGGGATCCGAATCACTAGTCGCTACATCTGGACGCGGAGAACAGTTCCCCCATCGAACTATTACCCAGGCTCGATGTTTGCTTGAACTTTGCTGATCGACGGAAAGCGGTATTACGACAGTGATCCTCAAATATTGGGCAGTATAGGTCTGTTTTGTTTGTTTTAAATTTAACTAGCATTTTTTGTCACTGATGATGGGAGCAGAAAATCCTGAAACGTTTCATAGCTAATAAATACACGCTTTATGTTGGTCGAAATTTTTTTTGTTCATTATATATATTTTATGGATCTTTTCCTTTATAGCACCCAAAATTTTTTCTTTTCAGTTAGTAACAATTTTTGACAGACAACAACAAAAAAAAAAAATTAAAACAAAACTGGTCAACTGTACGCCCTTGACAATTGGTCAGGTTAAGGTGTGATATTTTTGTTAAAATTAACGAAAATATCACTGCTTAACCTAACCAATTGTCAAGGGCGTACAGTTGACTTAACCGGGCATTTAATTAACCTAACTAGTTGGTTAATTTTTACATTCACGTCTCATTCTAAAGTTGTATAAAAGAACACTGTAATAAAATGGGGTGCTATAAAGGAAAAGATTCTATGTTACTCATTGTTTAGGGCACAGACTTTTTACAGATTAAGCAAGTATATAAATGAAAAGGTTTATTGGCAGACTATAGTCCATATGACAAATATTATTAATACAATGACAGTACATATACGAAGGATAGAAATATATGCAATTGATTAGAAATAATACAGTAATGTCGAAGTCAAGTGGGGCTACAGACAGACGTTTTCGTACCAAGAATTCCATAGCTTAGGCCTTAGAGGATAAACGGCAGGACTCGTGGATAGCTTCGATAATCAGGTTGGTTGATTTTTTAATTCTTTGCATCAGACTGCATTGAGCACGTTTTGTTACCTCCCGGAAGCTTGGGACATTGCGGGTAGCAAACATTTGCGAAGCTGAGCATATCGTGGGTAATTTATGTAAGAGTCTGAAAGACCTGTTGTACAGCAAATTTAGGGTTCTGCCAGAACCTTTTTTATAATTCACCCAGAGTTGCTGTCCGTAAATATTACTGCAGAAAGTACGAAAGAGTGTGTCTTTAGCTGCACTTGTACAGAACTGAAAGTTCCTTATAGTCATGTTCGCTTTAGCACAAAGGTTTCGAGATTTTCTTATATCCGAGTCATCACTCAAGGAGCTTGTAATAGTTTGACGCAAATACTTAAACTCTTGTACTTCCTCAATGACTTCACCTTTCATTTTAACCTAATATCAGCTGGCTGCTACAGCTTTTAGGTGAAATTGCATAACCTTAGTTTTGTAACATTAAAAAGAATATCATGTTTCTGCGAATACACTTCGCAGACTTTTAGTAGCCGATCTAGACCTTTAAAAAGGGACTTAACACCATATCATCGGTATAAACTAAGTTAATTATTCTTGTGTTACCTATACAACATCCCACTGTTGCCTCATTAAGTGAAGCAATTAATCCGTCATATAACACATTAAACAACATAGGGGAACAAGGAGCCTTGTCTCACCCGGCAAGAGGCCAAAACATTCGGATAGTACATTGCCCCACCTAACGGTAAAAGATTGGTGGGAATACCAAAATTTCAATAAATTTAATACGTACATGGGAACCTTCCTGTCTTCTAGTTTTTTAAATAAAATATTGTGGTTCACTCTTATGATATGCCTTACTATATCTAGGAAACAGCTATAAATAGTTGAATTACTGTCACTGTACAGGGTGTACATAAAGTCAGGATCTATTTTTGTGAAGCACTTGGAAATTATATGGATTCAATCATAAAATGATAAAGTGGTAACATTTATTAAATAATTAAGAGTAGGATTCGACGTGACGCCCATCAGTATCCCTGCCAGCTCAAATCGTTCCGCAGCATTTCTAAACACATTCTGGAGCATTTGCGGGGTTATGTTATCTGCAGCAGTTCGTATACGTGTACGTAAGTTTTCAAGACTCGTAATCTTCGTCTGATAGACGTGCGATTTGATAAAGCCCCATGCAAAGAAATCTAAAGGGGTTAAATCTGGTGATCTCGCTGGCCAAGGTCTTTTGTTGCTTCCGCGTCCGATCCAGCGATTTGGAAAACGTCCATTTAGATAATCCTGAACAATTTTGGCATAGTGACAAGGCACCATCATGTTGATAGACGACGGGGATAGGATTGTTAGTACCGTCGTCTATCAACATGATGGGCTCCTTGTCACTATGCCAAAATTGTTCAGGATTATCTAAATGGACGTTTTCCAATCGCTGGATCGGACGCGGAAGCAACAGACCTTGGCCAGCGAGATGACCAGATTTAACCCCTTTAGATTTCTTTGCATGGGGCTTTATCGAATCGCACGTCTATCAGACGAAGATTACGAGTCTTGAAAACTTACGTACACGTATACGAACTGCTGCAGATAACATAACCCCGCAAATGCTCCAGAATGTGTTTAGAAATGCTGCGGAACGATTTGAGCCGTGCAGGGATACTGATGGGCGTCACGTCGAATCCTACTCTTAATTATTTAATAAATGTTACCACTTTATCATTTTATGATTGAATTCCATATAATTTCCAAGTGCTTCACAAAAATAGATCCTGACTTTATGTACACCCTGTATTTAGAGATTTTTCTTTAAGTACATATATACACACTGTAGGGCGGAGTGAAACACAACTTTTATTTCAAATTTATTTGCCTTGCTTGTTTTTTGTTGTATTAGAACGTAAAAATGATGTATTCAGTCCTTTAATGTTTGTAACTCAAACCATCTCTCGCATTTTTACATAAAAGCAAAATGGCCATCAGCCAGTTGTCCATAAATAAAAATATGCTCATAACATAAAAACTAAGTGTTCTGTTAAAAAAAATAATTGAAGAAAAACGCTTTATAATGCAAACTATACTTAAAAAACACCATTGTGCATACATTGTATTGAAATAAAATTGTATCTGGTCTTACTTGGTTGGATGCCGTAAATCAATTACATTTGAATGCGATATAAAACCCGTTCATCTCAAATATTTTTTTTTTTCAGGAGAGGCATCAGATCCTTTCTAGATTCAAGTGAGGGAAGCAGAGAGCGACGTTTTATTCTTAACCTAATAAATCCGTCTCTTGATTCCTGTGATATTACTGATGCCGATGCATCTGTAACCAACTTCACGGCTCTTTCGACGTTCTGTGTGTGAATGGGGTATTGCTCAACTTTGAAACATTTTGCTTCGTACTCAAGCAATTCTTCATCACACAATTTAGAAGTGAGAGGTGGTTCACTGATATCAATCCTATCTCAGATGATGTCTGTTCAATGTGATGCTTTGAAGTTTAATTCTGGTACTCTAAATTCTCTGATTTTTCCTTGTATTGGCTTATTTACACTTTCTTGTCTGTATTATTCAATCGATTGCAACTTTGCGTAGCTTTTGCTCACTATCTGACAGCATTGATAGAAGAATATTTTCTGAGTGAGCAAAATAGGCATTCCGTGATATATAAGGTTGGACAACTTTTTGTTTATCTTGGGGTAACAGGTTGAACCTTTGTATCGTATCAAAGATATGTTTGAGTCCATCAGGCAGATACGGTTTAAATTTTATATTGAACCAGTTAGGACCATAGTTTTGTTACTATGAGCAGAACAAGGCTACGTAACTCTCTGGAAGGATTCTTTTGAGAGGCATAATAACGACATAGTCTGTTAGCTAGAGTTAACCATCTAGAGATGTTAAGGGGACCAGGCTTGAGTTTCTCTAGGCTTCCGTCAACATATCCTTCTCTTATGGCCCCAATTATTCTGAACATGTATTGTTGATCATTACTTAAATCTTCTATGAGCTCATCTGTGAGAACTGGGATGCTATCGCCCCATCCGTAATTGGGGAGAACTTTACCACAGGCATCTCATGGCAAGTCTTAAGAACATTACCAATAGATCCACTGAATGATCTTGGCCCAGTTGTTTTCCCGTCGCTAAAACAGATGCCTTAAGGGAAGTTCATTTGTATGTAACATACAAATGCTCCATTGCAATGGTCGATTCAGCTTCTGCTCGATGAAATGGATTATGCCACCTTTAGACCCAGTGTTGGCATTCGTACTGTCGCACCCTATCACCTGGAGATTCTGCTCTAGTGTCACTTCATTCAAGTAAGCGAACAACGATTCAGATACATCACTTGCTTTTCCAGATTTAGGGCTCAAATGGTTAAGGTATTCCCACCAGGCTCACTTAATAGTATATAATGTTCTTCAACAATCATATCCTGGTACCATTTACCATCTTTATTTGTCTTCACCAACGTCTTGTCTTTTCTCCCATCAAATATAAAGCTTTAACATCACCATAACTTTGTGCAGCTTCAACTTGTAATGTTTTTTTCTCTCTCTCTCTCTCTCTCTCTCTCTCTCTCTCTCTCCTCTCTCTCTCTTACTTCGATCAATAAAAAAGTCAGTCTTTTTCGGTAATGATACCCAAATCCACCAAAGTAGCTGAGGCAATGGCCGATGCAGCCTTATCTGAAACAACAAATCTGTCGGCTTCCATGGCGAGATTGGGTAAAGGGGCTCTCATTTGAATCATTCATATTCAGACTCAGTTGTTGAACTTTCTTCGGTACTAGAGAGATCAGTATTAGTATCAGGTGAAAGCACATCATCAATAACTACCTTTTCGAATTCTTCATGCATGATTATTTTTCTTCTCTTACTTCTTCTTGCTCCTTCAACTTTCTTGCATTTCTTTTTGCTATAGATCTTGAAAGGGTAACATACACACCTCCAATCACCATATTTCGCATAGTCCTCTGATCCTCAAGGAATTCCAGTTCTTTGGGTATTCTTGATTCTTTTAGACAAACACAAATAATGTTCTTCGTTACATCCACTTTTTCGGCAGCCAAAATCTTGGTGCGAAACGAAGTTGTATTTACAGGCACAAATGTCATAGTTCTACCAGTGATTTTTTTGAACAATTCAATAAGCTTCGCACTGCTTTTGGATCGATTGAGTTGCGTAACATTGTCGGTAAAGCGTTTCAGCTTGGTAAATTATGGATTTTTTACTCATTGAGGGTATTGATGAACGTTTCCACACTTCAACCAATGCTTCTGCTATCGTTTCGAGAATATCCTTATTTGTCAATTTTGCCGGATGAGCCTTCCTTCAGTAGAAGAAAATATCTCCCAACCTGCATATTAGAGGGTAAGACATTATGTGGCAATTCACTTGGAATTTCGAACAGAAAATGTTGCTTCACCGACTGTCTAGTTAGTAGGGATTTTGCCATATTTAGATCTGAGGTTAAATTTCTACAGAAATATCACGTTATGAAAATCTGAAAAAATACAAAACATGGAATTAGTTAAAACAAATTATATGTAAGCTCTAAAACAAAATGTAAACATATTTTACTCAGTAGTCTTTGTAGCCACCCATGCTACAATATGCAGCATGCGGCTCCTACTCCCATCCCTTATCAGCCATATGCAAGATGTCATTGACCTCGAGTGAGACTGATGTTTAGATAAGCGTCTGTGTGTTCTTAAGTAGTTGGTGATTAGTAAGTATCGCTTGTGTTGTGTGAATATATTTACTCGTTACCATAGTTATAACCAAATAACGCACAATATAACGCGATATCTTCTCTCAAAAACCGATAGATATTATACTAGGGGTCTTTCAAAATATGACTTTCCGCCATTTGTTTTCGGCAAAAATGCGGCGGGTGGAGGGTCCTAAAAAGAAAATATTATCTTTCTAGAACTTCTAGAGGGTCAATACCAAATCATGAGTGAGGCAAGATGGTTTAATATTTTCACTTCACCCTAATACACAGGTCAGTTGAGTGGGACCTTTTAAAACCAAACTGATTAGGAGATGTCCATAGGTAATCATTTAATCGGAGTAAAAAGAGTTAAATAACAAGAGATAAATACTGATAGCTCCTGAACTATATAAGATCTCCTCATAAAACTCCTTCAGTGATGTTTCTATCTGCAATCGGATCATGTATCATTTAGGATATTCTTTACTTCAACATACTATAATCAATAACGAAACCAATATGTTTCTAGGTAACTAAGGTGCGATAAGTCCAAATATGTTTATTTTTGTTGCAAACGAACACTTTGCCTAAAATGTCTATAGATAGAAACGAACAAATCTTACTCATAACGCCATTTAAATTGGCAGTGAATGTAGAGCTCTAAATGACGGCTCCTGGTGGGCAAGTCGTTTCCATGACAACCTTACGAAATAGGTACGTTTCCTTAACAACTGATTTCAGGTCCCATAACAGTAAGTAGAAATGTATTTATCTAATTTTTTTTTTTCATTTTTTTTAGGATTTTATAGAAAAATATAGGTAGTATCACAAGCAGTGGTCGTTTCAATATTTATTTATTTTTTGATGAAAAATTAGTTTATTTTTAGATAATTATGTCATTAGTGAGTATAAAGAATGTTAAATAATTTCTGCCAAAATGTTACAAAATGCTATTTGGAAAAGCTAAAATGCGTTAGGTTCTCGCTATTATTTACTATTACACATTTTTAACCCCACATTTTCACTCTTCATACCCCTACCCCAGAGCATTTTTTAACCTAGTGAGTGGGCGACATGAATGTCACCCAGTGAAGAAAAATTGTCGCCCAGTAAATGAAATTTTAGGGTACTGGGCGACAAGAAATTTTCAAAATTTGTAAAAATAGAATTGTCTTGGAAGCCATATAAATACATATAATACATACACATACGCCACAATTAGAACTGTTTATCCTAAATATAAATATGAAATTTACATTGAATATTTATATATAAATAATGCTAGTGTTATTTCAGACCACACGGGGATGGTGGCCTGATTAGGGAACATCCGGATCTATAGTATCCTTAATCCAGGGGTGTGCTGGGACCGGTTCGGTTCGCCCGAACCGGTTGTTAAATTTTGATTGGATCACCGAACCATTTTTTTTTTTTTTAACAAATATTTAACAGTAAGTAGAAATTTATTTATCTAATTTTTTTTTTTCATTTTTTTTAGGATTTTATAGAAAAATATAGGTAGTATCACAAGCAGTGGTCGTTTCAATATTTATTTATTTTTTGATGAAAAATTAGTTTATTTTTAGATAATTATGTCATTAGTGAGTATAAAGAATGTTAAATAATTTCTGCCAAAATGTTACAAAATGCTATTTGGAAAAGCTAAAATGCGTTGGCTTCCGGGGCTCCGCCCCGGACCCCGCTGGGGGAGCTACCGCTCCCCCCAGACCCCCTAGCTTAATGACTCGCGTTATTGGCGCTCGCCGATTTACACCCCTATCTTTATCGGAACCGGTTGTTAAGAAATTGGCAGCACACCCCTACTTTAATCGCCCCCACTTCCCGATCTGCCTTTGTCGCCCAGTGGGAAAAACTTAAAAAATACTTTGCCCTGCTCACTACCAAAAGCTAATATTGTCATAAAAGTAATGAATGCAATTGATAAGGAGATATATCATGGTGCAGGCAAAGTGTTCGTTTGCGACAAAAATTAACATCTATTTGGATTTATCGCGCCTCAATTAGCTATAAATGCATATTGTTTTCTTTGGGTGCTTTGGTATGTTCAAGTAAAGAATTACTATCATTTATTTAAACTTCACTGATTAATAATTATTGTCCATTGACTGGTAGAAGCTATTTGATTTATTTATATAGAGAATACAACCAAAATTAGATGTTCAATAATTTTTAAAATGATTAATTGGCTCTATGTGTATTGTGTATATTGTTGGGTACCAATTCTTTATATTATAATAAATGTGGAAAAGTAAAATAAATAGCATCTGACTTTTAAGGTCTGTGATATATATATATATAATATATATATATATTCGGTTAAACATACTATAAATAGTATTGTGCATAAATTCAGTACGCACCCACAAAAATGGATAATCGATGATAAAAATGATTTACGAACCAGTCAATCGTTCTACAGTTTGCGCAACTGCAAACTCCACATTTGAAAAGATTGTTAATCGTATTAATGATAATGATAATAATGATACTGTAGAGGCGTAATATTGATTCGTTTACATTTCTAAATACTGTATTCAGACTTTATTATAAATTTCAACCAACATGCTTTGATGAAACTTTTTCATTGCTTACAATATACAGTACAAAGATCATAGCATTATTTATATATTTTTCTTTATTCTGATTAAGATTCCACTGATTATTCACTGATTATTCACTGATGTAATCTCGAAACTATATCCTTGTAAATAAATAAATCTTATTATTTCTGGTTGATAAGAGTCAAATATGAATCCTTCATTCTTTTCAATAGATTCATTGTGTAAATTCTTTAAAACCACGTGAAGAACACGAGCTAATTTGGGATTCATTCTTAAATATTTTTGAGGTTAGAGAAAAATCAGCGAATGAATTTCGCCTTTGTTTGCGTAACAGAATTTCGTCAGTCATCCTGGAAAAAAGATTTTTATTCAAGTCGTAGTACGAGGTTGTATCGTGCGTTCAATATGAAAATTTATGATAAGTTCCTCTTGTCAAGGAGGCTGCCAACCAATTAGAGGAAGATTTAAAAAAGTCTCGTTCGGGCAGTCTCGTATCGGATATGTTTTGAAGAGGAGTGTTTTGTTTGGTTGAGATGTAATTTGTGATTTAAAGTTAATTATTAGCTCTCTCCAGGATCCAATGTTAAAATTATGAATTCACACGCTCTTTCCCCTGTTATTATTACTCTTAATTAAAATAAGCTGGTAAATAGTGATGATCGTCATTTTCAGGATTCCTTTCTTCGTTCAAAATGTGCCCGCCATACAACTTGTGTTCTGAGCCGCTCGGCAGAGTTACTTTCTATAGAATTTAGAATTAGTGTAAAATAAGTAAAAAGAGTGCAGGTAACGTAAATTTTTAAAGTAAATAATGAATTAGCCATTTCACGACAATGGTAATTTGAATTACTTGTATAAATAAAATTTAAAAATTAAACTGAAGTGTCAAGTTACTTTCATGTTTCAAACTCGCTGCACTCAAACTATATGACACCCTTGTGCTAGCCAGATTTGAATTAAATGCTGTTCATTGGCTCTATTGCAAGGGTTCAAATCCTGGAGAGAGATTTGCATATATATATATATATATATATATATATATATATATATATACTTACTTTAGGGGAGTTTGAACAACGGTTCAGGATCGACCTGCGGTCGACCCCTCTGCAGCATCCGCCTCATTTGCGGGATTTGATGGAGGAGGGAATTGCTGTCTGATCTCCTGCCCTCGTAGCCAGCCACGCATGGCTGGTCAGGGACTTTGCACAGGAATCTGTCCAGCTGGTTCTTGAAGTTATTCAAGTCGGTGTGCTGGAGATTCCTCACTTCTCTGGGTAGGACATTGAAAAGCTTTGGGCCTCGTATTCTGAGGGTATTTTCCATCCTCGTTTTCATGGCTCCTTGTCCCACCGCAGCTGGGACCGTACAAAAACTGCCTCTTCTCTCATTCCAGTTTTTCATTTCTAAAGTTAGTGACAGAGCCCTCAAATATTTTCCATATGTATATTATTGTGTACTACTCGCGCCTTCTTTCGAGAGAGTAGACTTTCAGGGATTGTAGTCGAGACCAGTAGTCTTCACCTTCCGTTTCCTCTATCTTAGATGTAAAAGTCCTTTGTATAGCTTCAGTGTTAGCAATGTCTCGTTTTCGGTATGGGCTTGTGAGTACTGAGCAATGCTTAATTACTGGTAGGACTAGACTATTCCATAATTTGAGTATGATGTTTGCTTTTCTGCTGCGGAAGCTCCTCCAGATAATTCCCATTATTTTTCTAGCAGTTGTAATTTTGATTTTATAGTGCTCTCTGAATTCTGCATCCGACGACATTATTACTCCAAAATCCCTGACTTCTGGATTTGGTGTTATCTGTTTGGCTTGCATAGTTTTGTACTTTTTTTTTTTTTTTGTAGTTCCTTCTTATTACCATATCTTAGAAGTTGGAATTTTTCTTCGTTGAACTTCATATTGTCTTCTGCCCACTGGAATAATGTTTCAATGTCGTTTTGTAATTTTCTTACGTCACCTTCGTTCAATATTTCTTTGCATATCTTTGTGTCATCTGCGAAGCAAGATACAATACTGTATTTATAAATACATGTATTTAAATACGTATTTAAGTATCTTCAAATACATTACTGCCCATGTCTGGTGGCACTCCATGTGTTTGGCCCTGGCATTGAATTTGCTAGCATCTGTGATAAGGCTGTAATTACATCTCCTTCTGTGAACTCGAAGTCCATTAATAGGTTTGTGCCGGAATTTGTTCTTGGTTGATCTGTATCTATGTCGAAAAATTTGTCTGGGTTTTCCACTTCCATCTCGGACTTAGGGGTTATATATATATATATATATATATATATGATACACACAGACAGTGCATGGAACAAGGAACTCTTCTGGGATAATTAAATCCACTATAGTCCGAATAAGTAATGGTAAATGACAAATACCATAGTTTTTCTTTTTCATGATGCTAGCCCGACGCGGGCAACGGGTCACTCGCAAAGAGGTCCCATAAATATAGCTTCACTCACCAGCTATCTGCAAAGCAGACAGGATCCAGCTTGGGGACATGGATCTAGGGTTTAAAGCAGCCTAGCCCTGCTACATTTAGAACCTCAATATAAGCAAAAGACTCGCTGCCTTCACGTCAGATTGAATACATAAAAGAAAAAGGGGTAACTATTATATTTTTAGCCAAAAACCAAAACTTAAACCTCAACTGGTAGAATTGAGCGTCCATCTTGAAACGGACATGTTATGTGCCTTGAAAAGTGGACGCTCAATTCTACCAGTTGAGGTTTAAGTTTTGGTTTTTGGCTAAAAATATAATAGTTACCCCTTTTTCTTTTATGTATTCAATCTGACGTGAAGGCAGCGAGTCTTTTGCTTATATTGAGGTTCTAAATGTAGCAGGGCTAGGCTGCTTTAAACCCTAGATCCATGTCCCAAAGCTGGATCCTGTCTGCTTTGCAGATAGCTGGTGAGGGAAGCTATATTTATGGGACCTCTTTGCGAGTGACCCGTTGCCCGCGTCGGGCTAGCATCATGAAAAAGAAAAACTATGGTATTTGTCATTTACCATTACTTATTCGGACTATAGTGGATTTAATTATCCCAGAAGAGTTCCTTGTTCCATGCACTGTCTGTGTGTATCATAAAAAACTCAGGGGACCATTCTGAGTTCATTCCCATCTTGAAACGGACATGTTATGTGCCTTGAAAAGTGGAAGCTCAATTCTACCAGTTGAGGTTTAAGTTTTGGTTTTTGGCTAAAAATATAATAGTTACCCCTTTTTCTTTTATGTATTCAATCTGACGTGAAGGCAGCGAGTCTTTTGCTTATATTGAGGTTCTAAATGTAGCAGGGCTAGGCTGCTTTAAACCCTAGATCCATGTCCCAAAGCTGGATCCTGTCTGCTTTGCAGATAGTTGGTGAGGGAAGCTATATTTATGGGACCTCTTTGCGAGTGACCCGTTGCCCGCGTCGGGCTAGCATCATGAAAAAGAAAAACTATGGTATTTGTCATTTACCATTACTTATTCGGTCTATAGTGGATTTAATTATCCCAGAAGAGTTCCTTGTTCCATGCACTGTCTGTGTGTATCATAAAAAACTCAGGGGACCATTCTGAGTTCATTCCCATATATATATATATATATATATATATATATATATAATATATATATATATATATATATATATATATAATATTAGTGGTGGACCGGATGTCAGTTTTTCAACATCTGCGGATGCGGATCTTTAATTTCAATATCCGCGGATGCGGATGCGGATATTTAGTTAATCTATCAATATCATATAGAATTATGAATATATGACATAATTTTTCAAATTTCTTCGATATAGTACTATTATGGCAGGCGATGCATAAGAATTAAAATTAATATTAATGTTTTCATTATGATAAAAATAATAACTTTCTCAAGAGTTTCAGCCACAGAAAATTCAATGAAACATGTTTCATTCAATTTTCTGTGTTACCACCTATTTATTTTGAGGCTTATATATTTGTTTGTTCATTAATAATATAATTAATACTTTACATGAAATGTGCATGACTGGGCCTTATAAGCTACTTTATAAGCTAATTTAATTGTAAATTGCATAATTTATTAGAGGTAATATCACATAACATCCGCAGTCAGAAGTGCGGGTGCGGATGCGGATATCCAGTCCACCACTAAAGTATACTAAATTAATACAAAATTATATAGGACCTATATATAGGGTGATATTTCCTTCTAATAAAATTCCAAACAACCTCTTCCCTCCAAGATCAGCTATCTGATGTCACTCGGAATAAAGCTGATTTTGCAGTAGATTAAGTTAAATACATCGCTCCGTTTTCATTCATACTTAACCAAACGTCACTGAAGTTCACCAAAACTAACTCGTATACGAGTTTTAGTTGGAGCGACATTCATTCGTTGCGCTTCTCAGTTATGAGGAATTTGATCAAGATGAAATATCAGGAAAACCAGATAACTCTCTTAGCTGTCATGTAGTGTGACAGGAATGAAATCAAACCCTGTACTGTATGTACTCGTATGTACAAAGTAAAGGGGGGTGAAAAATCTCTCGATACACCTGCATTGAGTTAGGTTGGTATGTATAGTTGTTTACATGTTTTAGAATGCTTCTTGTGTGTGTGTGTGTATATATATATATATGAAATAGGATCCCTCCTAAGGAGACGTAGTTTTACATTTAGGATAAAAACGAAGACGTAGAGCAAAAAAGTCTTTATATTTGGCTGCAGCCGACGTTTCGGGCAACTCTACCCATTTTCAAGGCCTAATAAATAAAAGCTAAAATTAATGCATGACAAAAATATACGAATTTCAAAAACTAAAAGTAATTTAAAGTACAAAATTAAAACTGTTCAAGAATAAAAATTAAAATTACAGAGCATAAAACAGGCATAAGCATTAATTTTAGCTTTTATTTATTAGGCCTTGAAAATGGGTAGAGTTGCCCGAAACGTCGGCTGCAGCCAAATATAATGACTTTTTTGCTCTACGTCTTCGTTTTTATCCTATATATATATATATATATATATATATATATACGTATCCAGAGGTTGATTTGCGATTTAAGATATAATTAGCACTATTATGGGGGGTAAAATATTAACTTTTCAATGGCCAGGGGTCCTTTCTAATATTGAATAAAATCGTCTGTCGTTAGTCACAACAAAATCGATAAAATGCCGTTAAATGCTATAGGGTTAGCAGTCTCTTGATATAACATTTTTCTTATTTAGGATGCAAATTTAACCTTAGATTTTAAGATACTGAAAATATGTGAACGAAATGAATATTTCTATAATTCACTCTCGTTTCAGTAAAATGTTTTAGAATGAAAAATGGAAGTCACGTAATAAAAGCTTAAAAAAAGAATTTTAGGATAATTTTTTTTATGTCTGATCGAAAGCAAATTTCATTCGTGAAATGACCCGAAATTTCTAAAAGTTAATTTATTAAAATTTAAAATGCTCGTAACGTAATTTCACAAAATATAATAATGTCAATAATAAAAATAATAATAATAATAATAAAATTACTCTACAAAACGGAATCAATATTATACCTCGTAACTTCATAAATTTATTTAATTATTTTATTAACGAAATTTTCCGTCTGTTTCAGCGAGAGAGAGAAGCCATTTTGATTCGTGCGAAAGGAAGGAAATGTAATTTATACTGTTGTCGTTTGATGCAGTTGTTTAACTTTCTTCGCAACATCGAAGGGCGTATGACGGAGGGGACATACGGCTTTATGTGGAATTCGAACTATGGATCACTACTTAATCTGGACGCAAAGGACAGTCCTCCATTGCTGATTGACGGGAAGCGGTGTTACGACAGTGGCCACGGCGTAGCCTTTTATAGTATTGTATATTCTGGGAAGAATATATAGTGTATGCGAAGATAAAACGTACACTTTTATCTCCCGTGTTAATATGATATGCGATAAAAATGCCATAGGTTAAAAATGCTGTAGGTTGAACCTGCCGCATGATAAAAATGGCGTAGATTAGATTGGGTAAACCTAATACTACATTAATACTAATAGAGTATTACTCTATACAGCGTATAGTATGGCATTTCTGTCTATAATCGTTAAAACAATACTGATAGATATTAACTCATTAGAGACTACAAATACATAATCATACAGACTTTGTCCAAAAACCATTTAAACATTTTATTTACAGTCTTTTTATTTACTCATTTTAGAATTTTTAATCTCTCTCTCTCTCTCTCTCTCTCTCTCTCTCTCTCTCTCTCTATTCAGTCATTCAACTTTTGCCTTGTGTGTGTGTGTGTAAAAAAGTCATAAAATTGGGCCTTTCATGCATTATTTCCTGAGCTATTATTCTTAATTTTTTTTTTTTAGTAATCGTAAAATCCTTTATTAAGTGTAAACTATTCGGCTTTTTAGATAGAATTTTTACATCTTAATCGATGACGTAGTTTGAGAAAAAAATTCGCCTACAAACGTATGAAAAAAAAGCTTAATTAATTCCTAATCAATATGATTGGGTTCTGTTCTTGAAATTTTATTACGATCAAAATCAAGAAAATATCCATTATTACAAATTATTACCAGTTACTAATATTTTATGCTTTTTAAAAATTGTTTCTAGATGAACTGTTTTCCGAAACCACGTGTGAACCACGCGTTTTATACGAGAGTCAGAAGTTTTTTCATTCAAACACGCGGGCGTGTCTGTGCGCGTGCATCTCCGCACGAGCGAGGTACCGACTTCTTTAATCCATATATCTAAACTACTATTAATCTAAATTTTACTTAACCTAACCTTAGTGTCATCGAACCGAGAAGGGTGGTTTTTGTTAAGTCATTAAATAGTGAGGTACTCGCTAATATAGCCTAACCTAACTTACCTAACCTAACCTAACCTAACCTAACCTGATCATGACCAATATATCTTTCTTCCGACACTAGAAATGTTCCTAGGTTTGATAATTAAAACCCACTCTAATAGACAGAGTTTATTTCCACTGTCTATTAGAGTGGGTTTTAATTATCATATTTTGACCTTCACGTAGAAAAAAGTTAAGTTTTTTGCATTCCTAGGTTTATTATATACTAGCTGAGGTACCCGGCGTTGCCCGGGATAAATTTCACATTAGATCCCCAGCTTCCGGGCTTTTTTATTTTTTCTGGCTGCTGATGTAGATCTGCCTAAACTTGCCCGTTTCTTTGGTGGCATAGTAAAGTTGTTGGGATTTTCAAAAACTGCAAAAAAAAACATTGCCACATTAACTTCCTGTAACAACCATTACGCACTTCCTGTAACTATTTGCACAAACAGACAGGCTGACCGACTCTGTGTTGACAATCTTCATCCCATAAGAGATTCCCGTGCCAAATTTGGTAGCTCTAGGTCAAACGGTCGGTTTGCACTCGCATAAAGGACAGACAAACAAACAGACAGGCGAAATATATATATATATATATATATAGTTCTCGTGTCTCAAAATTACCTCGCAAACAAAAACATCCCACTATATCTCTCAATTACACGCATTCGACCTTACACGTTGATTTCGAATAAGGTATCCATTTTTTTCTATCACGTAAGAATTTTCTGCAAACTGGAAAGGAAAAACGACAACATAAATATTATTTATTTCACTTTTCATTAGGTACCTATTTTGCTTTGTTATACTAATTACAAATGCAAACAACTTTAAAAAGAAAGAGACTATTAACGTCAATTACATATTCATCTTTATTTGTCCCGAGTTTTCTTGTGAGATCTATGCCTTTTAGTCTCGAATGTACGCGCTGTTCCTTTTCTTTTATGTAATAATTCTGGAGTATCCCGTTTCAACATCCAGCAGTGATCAGCCATCATGCTGATGTCCCACCTTCCCTGATATCTCTCCTTTATTTCTTTGATGTCTTGGTGAAACCGTTCTCCTTGTTCTTCTCTGAGTGCTCCGAGATTCTCAGGGAAGTAATGCAAGTGTAAATGTAAGAAATGTAATTTTAAACGCGTATTACAACCCAACTCTGAACTTATTTAGCATGTTGTTCACAATGTTTTGGTAATTTGGGTCGTTGTTGTTCCCCAGAAATTTGCTGATAATATCCTTATAAACAATCCAAGCTTCTTTTTCAAGATTGTTCATTGTTCTTTCAAAGTGTTCATCCACAGTCAGTTTTCTAATCTGGGGACCTACGAAAATTCCTTCTTTCAATTTTGCTTCCGAAAGAATTGGGAATTTACCACACAGATGCTTAAAACAATCTCCATCTTCGTCCAAAGCCTTAACAAATTGCTTCATCAAGCCCAATTTTATGTCAGGTTGACTGCGTGGCCACTCCTTTTTTATCCAGTGCTGAGTTCTTGCTCGGATATCCCATTCACACAAAAAACATAGAAACTTCGTATAATTGTTGACCTAACAACATACAAATCGCTTTTAAGTCTCCACAAAGTAGTCAAAAGTGTTCTTTGTATTTAGCCTTGGCTAGAAGAAGCTCAAGATTTTCGTACGTTTCCTTCAAGTGAACCTTCAAGTTACCGTTGTGAAGGAGGACACCTTTTAGACTTCTTTTGGAGGAATCAATGAAAATTCTCCACTCATTTGGGTCATAGACTGCAGCGCCTAGCTTAAGTATTAGTTCCGAAACATTGTTGCAATATACCAGTAAATTTTCTTGTGAAAAATATTGGATGAATTCTTTTTCTCGATTTCTGTACCAGTAAAATGACATCTTAGGAGAAAGCAAGTTCTTTGCACGAAGTCTGGATCCCAAAATCTCTGAAGAATCCTTTGGGAGACACAAATCTCTTACCAAACCAATTAAGTTCACTTTATGTAAACATTGGGGTTCACCGGATGTTTCGGTTTGAAAACAATCAATATCATCGTTTCCATCCTCATCAGACACCGAATCAGGTGAAGTTATATCAAGCGTATTTGGTTTAGTAGGTACAGGTATACCAGGTCTATGAGCAACAGGTCTTATAGCAGACTGAAAGTTTGGATAAGAAATTTCCTTTTTATTTTTAGTATCGTAGCCTTGCACGTTACATGAACAAAAATAGCAGTTATTGCTGTGATTTCTAGGCTCACGCCAGACCAATGGAATCCCAAAAGGTAAAGAATCCTTTTTACCTTTACTCCATAGTCTAAGTTGTTCAACATAAACATTACAAATTTTATGTGGAACCCATGATTTGTCTTGATCCTCAAGTTTCATTCCGAAGTACGCATAGTATGCTTTCTTGAAGTCTGTAATATCTCGCCTTTGTGTTTTCACAGTAAATTTTCCACAAATATAACGGAAAATGTTTGGGCTATACACACACACACACACACCCTCTGGTTGCCATAGCGACAAATAAACAAATTTCAAAAGAAATATAGTCACTGCGCACCTTTGATTAATAAAGAACGCACGCACTAGACAGACTAACTCATCTCGTGACTTGCCAATCATTTGTATACTAGCGGTGAGTTTCTCGAATGTTCTAGAAGACGCCATGACGTCACTGCTGATCTGGAAGCATTTATAGGCAGTGGGTTTTAATCAAAATTTAATTGAGTCAATTTTAATGAAAATTACTTACATATGTAATTATATTTTGTGAGAAATCTGTACGTGATGGGGAAAAATTAATATTTTCAGAATCAGCGTGCAAAAATTATATAAGTGATAAAATATTTCGGACAAAGCCTGTGTAATTAATGTTTCTCTTTGCTTAAATTTGGTATTATATATATATATATATTATATATATATATATATATATATATATCAAAAACCTTTGGTTAGCTTCCGCCCGAATTGTTTATTCTGACGAAGGTCAAGCTTTTCACTCCACCTTACACCTGCGGTTTAACGTGGAATCCGAACCACGCCCCACCAGCAGCCAGCGTCTTAACCATTAGGCCACCCAGGGTACCTATTTATCTACCAACCACTTAATGCAAAAAACTTCACTTTTTCTACGTGAAGGTCAAAATATGATAAAAACCCACTCTAATAGACAGAGTTTATTTCCACAACAGTTTCGATGCCCACTGGCATCCTCTTCGGGTGGATACAGAAAAACGAATGAACCAAAAATAAGAGGGAAAACAGTCCAGGGACCATTAAGAAATTCGCACCTAGGTTAGATCCCGTTCTCCCGACACCGAAAGGGCATTTTTATTAAAGGGACCCGCTTATAAGTACATTCGCACAAATTTAAAACTATCTTCTTGTTCTATACATACAGATTCTATTATTTTTTTACATAATTATTACATTTATTATTACATTTATTACATTTAATATTGCATTATTATTTATTACAGAAATCATAAATTTATTATTACATTGATTATTACATTGTTGTTTTTATACAGAAATTATAAACCGAAAAACGAATGAAAAAGGCGAGAAGGAAACAATCCAGAGACCATTAAGAAATTCGCACCTAGGCTAGATCCCATTCCCCCGACCCCAGAAGGGCATTTTATTAAAGGGTCCCGCTTATAAGTACATTCGCACAAATTAAAACTATCTTCTTGTTCTGTACATACAGTCTATTATTTTGACATAATTACTGCATTTATTATTGCATTTACGTTTTTTAACATTTAATTATTACCTTTACACTAATTATTACATTTATTTTATTACTTTTATTATTACATTTATTGCATTTATATTTATTTCCACATTTATTACTTCCATTATTACATTTACATTTACGTTTGTTATTCCATTTACATTTTACCGAAAAAACGAATGAACCAAAAGCGAGTAAGGAAACAATCCAGAGACCTTTAAGAAATTCACACTTAGGTTAGAACCCGTTCACCCGACGCCGTAAGGGATTTTTTTACCAAGAATCTCATTAGAGACTCCAGCTTATAACTTATAAGTACCTTCGCACAAATTAAAATTATCCACTTGTTCTATCCATACAGATTCTATTAATTTTCTTTTGACATAATTATTGCATTTATAAAGTAACTTACTTGATTCCCAATCTATAGCATGATCATTTTGGCTGGTGTGATAAAAAATTGCATTATTAGTATTACAACTTCTGAAGGCATATTTGTGTTCTTTAATACGGGTTTCAATATTTCTTCCAGTTTCTCCCGCTAAAAAAATAATTCAGAGGATAAATAAATAAAAAAAATGAGTAAAATTAATTTTAATCACTTAAAAATTAATTAAATGGTTTCCGAAATATATTAGAAATATAAATATGATGCGCACTTCTTTAACTTTGGATAGCTTCGTTGATAGAATATAACAGAATTGCGAACCCTTTTATAACAAAACAAAACATTCCAAGCTGTAAACAATTTAATCCTTATAAAGATAGCCACTGTTATTCAAACTTGGTAACGAGTGCTGTTTAATTAAGAATTCATTTGCAATGATGACTGAAGATACGAAATTTTTTCAGCTTCGGAATATAAACGTAGCAACGTTAATGACTCCTAAATACTCCCCTTAGTTATTATTTACAAGCAAATGCAGTCGTTTAGTGTTGCGGATTTGTCTTGGCAGACATTTATCCATTTATATATATATATATACTGCGGTTTTAATAAGACTTTTAAAGCTTTGAGGAAGTAATTTTCAAGTTGTTAAATAAATGAATTTCTTTTTTTTTTTTAATTTGTAAAATTATGCACGTAAAGTTGTTTTTAAATTTTATCATCAAATTTTTTATGACCATATTTGAACAGTCCCTTGAAATCGCAATTGAATTCGTCCGTTTTGGGTGATGTTCGCAATTAAAAATTATGAAAGAAAACTCGTATATTCTTTTTTTTAGTATCAAATATCGCGATGTACACCGAACTAAATGGATATAATTTAACTTTTATATTACCCTTTGTTTGATCTTTTCAAAATTATTTTTATTGTAGCGTTCGTGTAACTTTTTCTGAAGTTAAAATTATTTTAAAATTCATAGTTCGTTTCCCGCATAAAGCCAATGCGTGGGATCCGCGTGTTTTGGTTGTCAAATCCATAAAAGCGCGAAGAATTCCAGAGATTTCATTAAACCAAATATAAGATTTTTGTTGTAAAGATCCTCGTATCAGGGCCGTGCCAACCCGTTATCGCGTTCTGCGCGAGGCATTGCTTATGCGCCCCCCCACCCCATTAAATTCGGAACATATACAAATTGATTGATAGAAAGACAATTAATTAAAATACATAATTAATACATAAATAATACATAATTAATTAAAAATCCAAATTTCATTCTACGTGGCAGCTCTAGGACCAACAATTTGACGCTCCCCCCACCGTCGTCGGCGCCCTGGGCGCCGCCGCACCGCTCACCACCCTGCCTTGTATTAAGAATTGTACAGGGTGTCCCGTAAGTCTGGACCCATAGGGAAAAATAATAAAATTACAAAATAGTCCAAAAATTTATTTATAATATTTTTTTATTATTTTTATTATTATTTTTATTATTTTTTTATTATGATCTTACTCCGCTGGAGTTTTATTTGTGGGCCACTTGAAAGCCAAAGTGTACGAGGTCAAACTTCAGAACATTTTCCCCTTAAAGCACGCATTGTGGAGGCGTGTCAAGAAATTTCTGCGACTGTGATTCAGAAAGTGCTGTCGCAGTGGAGATTGCGTCTTCAACTATGTGTGCGACACAACGGCGGACACTTTGAAACAGATTATGTAATAAATTTTTGGACTATTTTGTAATTTTATTATTTTTCCCTATGGGTCCAGACTTACGGGACACCCTGTATATAAAGATCCTTGTATTAAGAATGGTGAGGTTAATGTAATTAATTACGTATTCATAAAGGCTTTTCTTTTTCAGGTTTTTGAACGAAATTATTGAAGAATATAATAACACCGAATTATTAACTATTAATACTCATTAATTTTAATAAAATTAAATGAATTTGTTATAAAAAATAACGGATGTTACAGTACACATAATTTTAATGGACTAATAAACATTTAGAAAATTCATAATTATTATTACTTTTATCATTCGAGTAAGTGAAAAATTAATTGTGGATTACTTCTGATTGGCTCCATCGTCTTAACAGTTTAAGAAATGGGAGGCGTTATTAGCTCCATGTTTGGATGGTTCTTCGGGAAAGAGACGAAGGTAAGTTGGTGCTCCTTTAGTATGCGGTCTACAAATTCTGCCGCGCTCTACGATTGGTTAGGTTTAGTCAAGATATTTTCGTTAAAACTAACGAAAATATCATGACTAAACCTAACCAATCGTCAAGGGCGACTGACATTGGGATGTAAACAAGCAATTAGTAAACAAGCTAAGAAGGTATACTTACATTTAAACTTTTTGTGTTTTTAACTTTTCAATAAATTTTTTTCAAGTAAGATTGTCATTTCAACCTTCTTTAACTACTTTTGAAAAACAAATTGGTGTAGACCGCATACTAAAGTGTAAATTTGTCTGTAGACCGCATACTAAAGGAGCACCGGTAAGTTTATTAGAAATTTTTTAATTTAATAAAATGTCTTAATGGCAAAAAAAAAACGAACAGTTTGTTAATTCATCGTCTAATTACCGCAGTAAACATGGTATTGAGGAATTTGTATAAAACTGCGTGTTACACGACAAAAACAGATTAAACTCCGCGTAAAGCTTCGCTTATTTATTTATTTATTGCAAATAACTTCGTGTCACGCACGAGAGATATAATATTGGGTTATGTAATACGTGATGTCTTGGATTTTTTTTTTTTTTTTGTAAATTATCTACTTACATCTGTTATGTTGTACTTACATGCCCAAATTGTAGGAAGAAATTTTTTACTTTAACCATTTTTAGGTAAAAACGCTGCCAAATATCATATCTCATTAATGATTATACGCGACATACGCAGTTACATGTAATGTATCATATATACTGTGAAGTAATGAGTAACATCCCAGCGTTGAATGTAGCATGTCCGCAAAGGAAAAAATGCATTTTTGCATTCCGCGTCCCCCTCCCTCCTCCTTATACACAGCCGTACGCTAAGTCCTTCAACCGCCATCCTGCGTAGTATCCCGGCCTGTCTACCCCACTCCCCGATCTCCAGTACATCCGCTCGACAATCCACTTTAAGACCATATACTTGTGCGTATTAATAGCAGCCCGTGGGTGTATTCATTTTCTTCGAGCAGGAAGTAATTATTTAAAAGAGTTCTCTAGTATTAGGCAACAAAATACACATTAAACTGACATTTCATCATTTCCTGAAAAAAAATATACAGATAAATTTAACGTACAGGAAATTCGTCGTGACTCCACCCACTGTGCCGCAGTGCCTCGAAAATATTCTGGAATACTGTGGGCACAAGTATGGAATCATCATCATCATCATCATCATCATTACTAAAATAGGCGGTAAGGTTGTTAACGAGGACGATAGAAAGGCTCCAAGACGATGTAAATAGGATTATGGAGTGGACGGATAAGTGGCAGATGCAATTTAACGTAGACAAATATAAAGTTTGGCATATAGGTTCTCGTAACAATAATTACATGTACACGATGGATGATAGAAAGTTAGCGAGCGTTGACGAGGAAGTAGATTTAGGGGTACGCGTATCTAAGGATTTAAAAGTTAGGAACCAGTGCCTGGAGTCTTGTGCAAAAGCTAATAGAATGTTAGGCTTCACAGCGCGTAATTTTGGATTTAAATCGAAGGATATTATATTTCTCCTTTACAAGTCCCTAGTCAGGCCTCGTTTAGAATATGCCGTGCAGTTTTGGTGCCCGTATTTGCGTGAGGATATTGATAGGTTAGAAAGGGTTCAACGTCGTGCCACGAAACTAATTCCGTCATTGCGCAACAAGCCTTATGAAGATAGGATTAAAGAGTTGGACTTGCATTCACTCGAAACTAGGAGATTAAGGGAGGAGCTTATTGAAGTTTTCAAAATCGTTAATCGCATCGATAACGTAAATTTTGACAAACTGTTCACTTTCGATAATAGCAATACTCGTAATAACGGATTTAAGGTGCGTGGCAGACGTTTCATTACTAATATCGCTAAAAACTTCTTTACGTTTAAAGTAATTGATAAATGGAATAATCTTCCCGCGTCAGTCGTTAACTCTACCAGCGTTAATATGTTTAAGAACCGTTTAGATAGGTATTTTAAAAATATTAACGTTGTTTAAAATAAAAAAAACAATTAGCAGCAGGGGCTCTGGGGGTGGTGGTCGAGGATGAGTCTGTTGACGATTAATGCCAGCTTGTGACATGCCAGCGTGTGATGCCAGCAATAAAAAATTTTTTTTTAAATTAAACTAACACGAACGTTGATGTAGCTCGTAGCGTAAACTAACCCACTTTTTGTTTAACTTTACCTACTTTTTTTTTTCTTATCCTCTCCTCCCTTGCATGTCTGTAACTCTTTACTTGCATGTCTGTAGTTTGCATGGTATGACAGTGAGTTAAGACTGTGTTTGCATGGTTTGTAAGCGTTCTTATTTTACTTCTTTTCATTTTTCACCCCTTTCCTATTCTCGTCAACTATTTTTCCGACTTGTCGGCAGTGGCCGGCGGATGATGATGATGAGTCTTTTTTCTCTTTTTCTGAATGAATGTTAACCCACGAGTGATAGGTGTTGTTACTTAACCCCTTACTCTTCTCTTAACCCCCTACTCTTTCCTTTTTCTCGGGCTAACCTTAGAGTGGATCTTAGGGTCTTTCTTAGCCTTAGCTTCTGTGGATCTGTAGATCATCATCATCATCATCATCTGTCTGTAGTTTGCATGGTATGACAGTGAGTTAAGACTGTGTTTGTATGGTTTGTAAACGTTCTTATTTTACTTCTTTTCATCTTTCACCCCTTTCCTATTCTCGTCGACTATTTTCCGACTTGTTGGCAGTGGCCGGCGGATGATGATGGTGAGTCTTTTTTCTCTTTTTCTGAATGAATGTTAACCCACGAGTGATAGGTGTTGCTCCTTACTTAACCCCTTATTTTCTTCTCTTAACCCCTCTACTCTTTCCTTTCTCTCGGGCTAGCCTTAGAGTGGATCTTAGGGTCTTTGTTAGCCTTAGCTCTGTAGATCATCAAGAGTATCATCAATTGTACAGTATCTTGCTTATCCGACAGCTGGACTCGAACACTTGTTAAAAATACTCGTACGTTTGACTTATAATAAACATACAAAGGTCATGAGAAAACTTGAACTGTTTGTGTTCAGTTTTCTTTGATGATACTTTAAGATTCGAAAACGTATTAAAATATTTTATATCTATTCTCTACTAAGACGTGACTTCGACGAAGTCAATGTCCGTAGCTCAATCGGTAAGTTTCCCTATGAACGAAGCGAAGAAACTGAAGTCGGGGGTTCGAAGCCAGGTGGTGCTGGTAATAATACGAGTAATAATACAGGAGTTAGAGTAATGGACCTCATTAGTTGGCCTGAGCTCTGTGGCAATTTCTGGCCTTCCCGGCTGATTATTATTACTCGTAATGAAATTTTCGTTGTAAAGATAATTCCGATCATGGAACAACCGTCTAGATGAGTGCGGAATTAGGCTGACATTTCACTGGGATCCATCTAGAATGGGTATATTTCATATAATTATATACAGCGTGCTAAATGTGGCATAGTTGATTAATGCAACAGAGTTCAAATTATGAAGGTCTCGCAAGTAAAATGAAATGCCATTAATTTTCATTAAACTTTTGCCTAGATGTAAACCTAAATTCATATCCATAAAATAAAACAATAGATCAAAATAAACGAACATCTATGATGAGATTTATTTACTTAAGTTTATGAGCATAGAAACATCTATATACACATTTTGTATAAAAACATTTAAGTTTAGTAATGTAATAATTAGTAACCATAACCCGTTAGAATTTGTTTATATACGTAGTAAAAAATGTTTCTTTTATTAACTAAAACATTAACTAAAAGTTAAATAGATAGCCTAATTCAGAAAGATAATTATGTTTCTTTGCAAGAAAACGGGATACGTTTATATTTTGTATTGAAATTTAAATATTAGAAATATATACACTTTGATACCACATTAGAATAGGAACACTTTTCTAAATAATTCCAGTTTAGGAATTTTGTTCTTGGCTTCATTATAATCAAAAGGAAAAAGGTGATAACTTTGTTTGTCATAATATTACTAATGTAAATTACAGTGATAAGATACCATATATAAATTTTCATTTCACCTCTCTGCCGAGCTTTATTCAATTAGCCTATACAGTTAGGCTTCAAATTTAAAAAGTACATAGTTGATACCTTAGCTATAATATTTTCTTTTAACAATACTGGAATTATTTAATAGTAGAGGGCAAAATACCGAAATAAAAGTGGGGTTTTTAACATTTCATTTTTCGTTTTTGTTCTTTATTAAAATGGTTTATTATTTTGCAGAAAATTTAAATGATTTTATCAATAACATTTAAAGAATATCTTTTTTTTTTAATAACAAATAACAGTGACTGAAGCTCGTAGCCTAATTTAGTCTGATGATGGCTAATAACGCAAGCTAAAGCATTATTTCATATATTGACTCCAGGTCTTCTTTATCAAGGTTGATGTTCTTCCTGTGGATATGGGACCTGAAGCGGATGTTCCGGACCCGAATTCGTCACTAACACCTCGGCAAATTGCTTACGTAAATACAACATGGAGCTTGGTTCGGGTCGATTTGAAATTCCACGGAGTCAAATTTTTCATTTTGTAAGTTTCTTGCACGTTTCTTATATATGTGCGTACGACGTTTGCGTAATCGTCGTACATTTACATACTCGTATAGTACCGAATTCCAGGTGTAAAAATATTTTCCTTCCTCTGATTGGTCAGTCTTTGGAAAAAAATTAAACATGGTCCCTGACTGGACAATTCATAGTAATCTGTAACCCACTTTTCTGTGAAAGTGCCCAATATTTTCGGACCTCTGCCCAGGGCCGCCGAGAGCTGCCACGTGCCCCGGGGAAGGATTGGTATATGGGCCCCTCCCCCGTTTACTCAGTATTTTATTATGATTGTTTTTTGTGTACATAACAAGCAAACTGACTATATGTCCAAGTCACTATTCAAAACATACAGTATGAATGAACAACTCGGAGGAAAATGACCATTTTATTTTTCGAATCAATTATATTAATTCTATCACCATACAATTTACAAATGCAGTATCAGTCCATGCAGCAAGACAATTGTTTACTGCAAGGTTTTCATAATTAGAAGTGTACTTTCTTTGCCTTCTCTCTAGCAAAGTGGTAAATGATTCTGATGAAATTTAAAGTACGGGCTAACTGGCTTTCAATTACAATGGTTCCCAGATCTGTCAGACGGTCTTGGGTATTGGTGGACCGCAGCTAATATTTTATCTGTTTCGGTTTGACGATGATAATCTCTATAAAATATATGTTCATTAATTATATTTCCTCTGTTATTTAATCAATTGCCTTATTAATATTTTTAAATTTTATCTCCCCTCTTTCCGGGCCCCCTAGAGGTCCGGGCCCCGGGGATTTATCCCGGCTTCCCCTCCCTCTCGGCAGCCCTCCCTCTCGGCGGCCCTGACTCCGCCCATTGGATTGACGAGACCATAACATCGACACACTAAAAAACTAATTTAACCTAACCTAGCTTAACCCTTTGTCATTTTCAGATACTGTTTGGATACACTAACTTAATCATTACCGTATGTTTAATACATACAATTAATCGTACGAAATGAGTTATGCAGCCATTTCCAAACTTTGACAAGTGTTATATTCTTTTATTTTTTTTACTTTTATGAAGAGTAAAATTAAATAAATGAATTTATAACACTCTTGTACATACAGGGTGCACATAAAGTCAGGATCTATTTTTGTGAAGCACTTGGAAATTATATGGAATTCAATCATAAAATGATAGTGGTAACATTTATTAAATAATGAAGAGTATGATTCGACGTGACGCCCATCAGTATCCCTGCACAGCTCAAATCGTTCCGCAGCATTTCTAAACACATTCTGGAGCATTTGCGGGGTTATGTTATCTGCAGCAGTTCGTATACGTGTACGTAAGTTTTCAAGACTCGTAATCTTCGTCTGATAGACGTGCGATTTGATAAAGCCCCATGCAAAGAAATCTAAAGGGGTTAAATCTGGTGATCTCGCTGGCCAAGGTCTTTTGTTGCTTCCGCGTCCGATCCAGCGATTTGGAAAACGTCCATTTAGATAATCCTGAACAATTTTGGCATAGTGACAAGGAGCACCATCATGTTGATAGACGACGGGATAGGATTGTTAGTACCGTCATCTATCAACATGATGGTGCTCCTTGTCACTATGCCAAAATTGTTCAGGATTATCTAAATGGACGTTTTCCAAATCGCTGGATCGGACGCGGAAGCAACAGACCTTGGCCAGCGAGATGACCAGATTTAACCCCTTTAGATTTCTTTGCATGGGGCTTTATCGAGTCGCACGTCTATCAGACGAAGATTACGAGTCTTGAAAACTTACGTACACGTATACGAACTGCTGCAGATAACATAACCCCGCAAATGCTCCAGAATGTGTTTAGAAATGCTGCGGAACGATTTGAGCTGTGCAGGGATACTGATGGGCGTCACGTCGAATCCTACTCTTAATTATTTAATAAATGTTACCACTTTATCATTTTATGATTGAATTCCATATAATTTCCAAGTGCTTCACAAAAATAGATCCTGACTTTATGTACACCCTGTATTATGCCTGAATATTATAACTTTGTATCCAAATGGCAACATTAGTGATCTGAATATTTTACCCTTCATATAACTTTGTATCCAAATGGAAACATTAGTGATCTCAAAAGCTAATACTGTAGTAAAATAAAGTCCACAACCAAAGATGATGTCTGAATTATGGGCGTACAAATCGAAAAGGCAATAAATGGTAAAAATTATTATTCTTTAATATACCAAACGACAAAGGGTTGTCCTAACCTATGCTACCCTAACCTAACTTAAATTAATTTAACCCACTCGGCGATAGAATGTCAAATCGACCAGATACCGTGCCAGTGATGCTTCTCAATTTTGTGCTCCGTCTTACTATCAAATTAACAGGGTTTAAAGTCAGTGAACCGGTATGTTACCTATACAATAAAATTTGTAAATGTGCCAAGATTACCCAGTTACAATCTTAGATGGTCCACAATACTTAATTAATAATAATACATATAATATATCCTCAAAATTTTCTAACGACATCCGGCACTACCTTCTTGGACCTATGAGGAGGTAAACAGTGACCTTGAAATAGCGGGCATACGAACGAACGAGCGTGAGCCCTTTAAAATTACGAACGAATGAACGAACTAAACGAATGAACGAGTGAATTTTAACTACATAAACGGTTCAAAATATTTTCAAAAGGCCAGGGAAAGGCTCTGAAATCTTAAATGAAAGACCAAGCAAATAAATAGGTTTTATTACTTTAGATATATTTACAAACTTACACGCTTACATGTTTTAAAGGGACAAGGAGTGGGCACTCCTTTTAGCATCCCCATCCCGTTCCCCTCTCCCCCTACCCCCCCATATATACACTGCGAATCCGTTTAATAGTAAAAGTTTTGACGGTGATCGCGGGAAATGTATGTTTCATTACGGTATAATCGTACAGTGACTCCGCGTGTATACTTTTTGTGTCATAGAAATAGTTACATAATTAATGTGAAAAGATGCCTGAACATCGAACCGTTGGTATCCCGAGCATGATTTAAAGGGACGAAAGTGGGACCCCTTTCGGCGTTCCCCCCCATCCACCCCCAACCACCCCCCACCAGCTACGCTCCCCCGCAAGCCGTTACAGATACAATGGGGTCGTCTGCTGTAAATCTTGTAGAAAATCCTCTGTTATGTTTATATTCGACAAAGTAGATCATATTAGGTCAGACCTTCTTGTATCTGTCTGTCATGATTTTTATGATTCAGAAGAAATAGAACATGCGAGGGTACAATTAAACACCCTGTTCGGTGCTTCCCTCCCAACTCGTAGAGGTAATTCTAAAACGAGAATACCCTGAAAGACATTATAAATAAAGTGTCGACCCTCCGGGATAATGAGAATAATATTACCTTTTACGTTACTAACTTCCATAGAATACCGGTAATCTCTATGGGTGACGTAAACGTCGGTGCTCCTCAAACAGTATAATGAGGTACAAAAGTCGATAGTTGAACTGAAACACCAACACGTGGTGTCAAATCAGAAAAACGCGATTTCGATAGAACAGTTCCGGTCAGAGTTAGATGCGTTGAAAGAGACGCTCCTCCCAAAGCCAGTTACTCGGAAGTAGTTCAGCAAGCCAGATCTCCAAGAAGCGCGTCGGGCAGCGAGGGAAACGAAATCCCCGCCTCCAACTCCCCCCCTGAAGGTGGGGTGGAAACGCAGCATGCAGGGGTAGCGGTCAACCCCCCTCCCGTTCAGGAAAGGACCCTGCTCCCGATCTCACAATGAGGAACAGGGACGGTCCAATGCCGAGAGTCGAGGCATCATTGCCCTCTTCCCTGCCTCCCACTGCAGAGGAGAGGTGTTCGATTACGCCTCGCTCGGTGCGCAGTTCCCCCCCCTCCCACCGAAGAAGGAGAGGCACGCGCGGCCGTCAGGGTATAAACACCGCTAACAGACCCTCACCAAGCCACAGAGTAAGGGAGGGGCCTCCTATCCCCCAAAGGTTGTGCCACCCATCCCCCAGGCAGGCGAACCCTGCCTCAGGGAGATCGAGGGAGCAGGACGGGTGGGTAACTGTTAATAGGCGCCAGTCCCAAAGGTTCCTCAACCGGTCTCCGCGGCGAGGCCACCGATGGAGAATCTCACCCTATTTGTGTCGCGAATTCAGCTCTCGAACGAGGCAAGCGATATTCGACACATGATAGAAGAAATCATTGGTGAACACAGTATAGTGATAGTTAATAAACTAAACACGAAATCTCCGTATTATAACTCTTTTAAAGTAATAATTAAAGGTGTAAATGCGCATTTCAACCCGTATAATATGAGTCAATGGCCAGACGGTATTATTGTTAAGGAGTTTATTCACTTTTCCAGGAGATTTGATAACAGGCAAAATAATAATAATAATAATAATAATAATAATAATAATAGGCGCCCTAACGGTAATGCCTGAAAGTTGTACTGTGTATAATAATAATCTTACTAATAATAATAATAATCTTACTAATAATAAATTTTCTGTCAGTCATAGCGGATAACTTGTTGAAAATAGTCTCATATAATGTAAGGTCAGTGAGGAATTCAACTGTAGATGTTCATAAAATCTGCGACAGTGCAGATTTGATACTCCTGCAGGACCACTGGCTACCTAAGCAAGAGCTAAAATTCCTCTCTACCATCCATGATAACTTTATGTACCATGCGTCATCTGCAGTAGACTTGTCAGATGAATTAATGTACGGTAGGCCTTTTGGTGGTGTTGCTTTCTTATTAAGGAAAAATTTGTCAAAACATATAAGATTTTTAACAAGCGATAACGTAAGGTCATTCGGCATTGAATTACAAGTGAACAATGATTGCATATTAATTGTAAACTGCTATTTACCATACAACAACGGCAGTAATCTAGATGAATACATTGATTTGCTATACAAAATTAAGTCATTATCAGATAACCCCAAATATTCTCACTGTATAATAATGGGGGACTTTAACGCACATGTGAACTCGGAATTCTTTGGAGAATTGGGTAACATGTGCGAGTCGGCCAATTTAAGTATAAGTGATGTAGATGTATTAGGGGTAGCCAGTGGTAATTTTACATACGTTAGCGATATGAGTGGTACCACCAGGTGGATTGATCATTGTCTCACTAGTAATAATCTAAAGGATCGAATTGTTAGAGTTCATATTTTGCATGATTTCCTTCTTTCTGATCATAGACCATTAGAAATATTAATTAACGTTACCAATTTATGCGCAACACGACTTAACAAGAACTCAATAGGTAAGAATAATCGCGTCGATTGGTCCAATGTTAATATGCAGCAGAGAATAGAATACAAAGACAGAACATGTCACCTCTTTAATAATTTAGAAATTTTGCACCTTGCCTGTAATAATCCTTGCTCAAATGATTCTCACTGTAAACTCATAGATAGGTATTATAGTAAGATAATATCCCTGTTAAGAGAAGCAGGAAGCCCCTGATTAAATCTTACAACTATCATACTAAGGTTATTCCTGGATGGAATGATTTTATTGCCCCCCTGAAGAGGGAATCGAAAGACGCCTATGATTTGTGGTGCTTTCATGGTAGACCCAGATTAGGACCAGTATACATGAATATGTGTAGAAGTCGGGGTCAGTATAAGGCGGCCATAAGGCGATGTAAACAGGAAGAAGAGTCTATTCGAGCATCAAAAGCCTGTGAAGCTCGCATAAATAACGATAATAACAAATTTTGGAAATTTGTTAAGAATCAAACGGGTGTCAAAAATGTCCTCCCTCCGACAATCGATGGGGTGTCGGGGGAGGATGAAATTGCAAAGCTGTGGAAAAACCACTACTCTAACATTCTTAACAGTGTGAGTAGGGATAATCTTAAGATAGATTGCAGCGAAACGATTGTGGGAGGGACAAGGGAAAATATTTTGATATCATTTTCTGAAGTAAAGAGGTTAATTAAAGAGTTAAAGACTGGTTCTGCGTCAGGGGTAGATGACTTATCGAATGAGCACTTAAAATATGCAAATGACGTAGTATGTCTGCATATATCATTGCTCCTATCAGCCATGCTTGCTCATAGCTATATCCCTGCAGAGTTCATGAGGGTATATATCTTGCCCCTGGTCAAAAATAAGTACGGAGACATTCTGTCCAGCAATAATTACAGGCCTATTGCTGTCGCTTCCTGCTTCTCGAAACTACTAGAAAAACTCTTGTTACTCCGATTAAATGATTTCCTATGGACATCTAATCAGTTTGGCTTTAAAAGGTCCCACTCAACTGACCTGTGTATCTATGTACTTAAAGAAACAATATCTAAATACATTGACAGTAATTCAACCATTTATAGCTGTTTCCTTGATATAAGTAAGGCATATGATAGGGTGAACCACAATATTTTATTTGCAAAACTAGAAGACAGGAAGGTTCCCATGTACATATTAAATTTATTGAAATTTTGGTATTCCCACCAATCTTTCACTGTTAGGTGGGGCAATGTACTATCCGAGTGTTTTGGCTCCTCTTGCGGGGTGAGACAAGGCTCCTTGCTCTCCCCTATGCTGTTTAATGTGTATATTGACGGATTAATTGCTTCACTTAATGAGGCAACAGTAGGATGTTGTATAGATAACACAAGGATAAATAACTTAGTTTATGCCGATGATATGGTGTTAATAAGTCCCTCTGTTAAAGGTCTGGATCGGCTACTAAAGTCTGCGAAGTGTATTCGCAGAAACATGATATTCTTTTTAATGTTACAAAAACTAAGGTTATGCAATTTCATCCTAAAAGCTGTAATCAGCCAGCTGATATAAGGTTTAAAATGAATGGTGAAGTAATTGAGGAAGTACAAGAGTTTAAGTATTTGGGTCAAACTATTACCAGCTCCTTGAGTGATGACTCGGATATAAGAAAACAATCTCGAAGCCTGTGTGCTAAAGCGAATATGACCATAAGGAACTTTCGTTTCTGTACAAGTGAAGCTAAAGACACACTCTTTCGTACTTTCTGCAGTAATATATACGGACAGCAACTCTGGGTGAATTATAAAAAAGGTTCTGGCAGAACCCTAAATTTGCTGTACAACAGGTCTTTTAGACTCTTACATAAATTACCCCCGAGATGCTCAGCTTCGCAAATGTTTGCTACCCGCAATGTCCCGAGCTTCCCGGAGGTAACAAGACGTGCTCAACACAGTCTAATGCAAAGAATTAAAAAATCAACCAACCCGATCATCCAAGCTATCCATGAGTCCTGCCATTTATCCTCTAAGCTATGGACTTCTTGGTACGAAAACGTCTGTCTGTAGCTCCACTTAACTTCGACAGTGCAGTATTATTTCTAATCAATTGTATATATTTCTATCCTTAGTATGAACTGTCATTGTATTAATAATATTTGTCATATGGACTATAGTCTGCCAATAAACCTTTTCATTTTCATTTATATATATATATATATATATATATATATATATATATATATATATATATTAGTGCCGCAACCCCAATTCTCCCAAATGCAGCGGCCAAACCAATAACACCAAACAAGAACCGACAACAACCTGGAAACGACCACTATATAGGAAAACTGGACACGGAAATTAGAAACCCAATAAATGTTTTATACACAAATATTCAAGGCCTCTACACGGACTATGCAGGCTGCAAATTACAATACTTACTGAATTTAGCTACCGAATCCAGCATAGATATTATATGCCTAATGGAAACACACTTGCACAAATGCGAAAAAGGCTGTGAAAACTGTATCGAGGATACTGAATTGGCAGTGATGGATTACAACATTCACAGAGCAGATAGAGTGTCTAGACGAGGGGGAGGGTGTTGCATCTACGTGAAAAACACACACACATGTGAAGTGAAGGTAAACAAATCAAACAGCACAGGTGAAGTTATTATATTAGAAGTAAAAGAACTGAACTTAACCATTATAAACATCTACAGACCACCAAACACGACAAAAGTTAATTCCAATTTGCTACAAATGAAATAGAAAACATATTAAAATTATATACTTGAAACTCCGGCAACAAATATTCTAATTTTCGGAGATTTTAATTTCCTATTCATATCATGGAAGAAAAATGACGAAGTTATATATTGTGAGAAGTTTCATGGCAACATTACTAAAGATGATAGAACCGAAGCAACAATGCTATTAGATATTATGGAACATTACGCCCTTATCCAAGAAATCTGTGAAGCCACGAGAAAGGAGAACGTTTTGGATTTAATCTGGACAAATAACAACGAGCAGTGGCGCCAAAGGGCGCCAAAGGGCGCCATAACAGAGGTTCAGAGGGCGCCGGCGCCGCACCAGGGGCCAGATTTTAGAATTTTTAAAATTTTAAAATTATAAAACCAACAATCTATACTATAATAAGAGAGTTGTCCGTCTGTCTGTCTGTCCGTCCGTCACACTTTCAGAAATTGTGAGAAAAAATTGAGAAAAAAATTCAGAAATTGTAAAAAAAATTCAGAAATTGTATTACAGGCAGCAATGTGAAGCTCAAGATTTTCATGACTGTGTTCTTTTCTGTAGTTTAGCAATGGGGGAAGGGTGGGGTAATGGGGGATGGGGTTAGCCCCCAAGTTGTATGAATGGGGGTGAGGAGGTTTTGGGAGATACCAGATTCAGAAATGTTGACACAATGTGAAGCTCAAAATTTTCACGGCTGGGTTCTTTTTTTTGTAGTTTAGCCTGTCTAACCGTCAGCGAAGCGGCGGGAACTGTACTAGTAATAGTAATATGACTGCTACATATTACTAAAATTAGTAATACAAATTTTTATTCATAATCTTTGGCTATGATTTAAAATTTGGGGGACCTATAACCATTCATAAAGTAAAACAATTTTCAAATCCATTTTTCAAAAAACAACTTTCTATTTTAGAAAATTCCTAAAAAAAATTGGAGACTATGAATTTCTTCAAAATTGCACAGAACACAAAGAATACTCAAAGGAAGATAATCTATACTATAATAAGAGAGCTGTCCGTCCGTCTGTCTGTCCGTCACACTTTCAGAAATTGTGAGAAAAAATTGTGAGAAAAAAATTCAGAAATTGTAAAAAAATTTCAGAAATTGTATTACAGGCGGAAATGTGAAGCTCAAGATTTTCATGACTGTGTTCTTTTCTGTAGTTTAGCAATGGGGGAAGGGTGAGGGTGGGGGGAAGGGTGGGAGTGGGGGGAAGGGTTGGGGTGGGCGGAAGGGTGGGGGTGGGGGTAATGGGGGATGGGTGTGGTAATGGGGAGGGGTGGGGGTAATGGGGGAGGGGGTTAGCCCCCAAGTTGTATGAATGGGGGTGAGGAGGTTTTGGGAGATACCAGATTCAGAAATGTTGACACAATGTGAAGCTCAAAATTTTCACGGCTGGGTTCTTTTTTTGTAGTTTAGCCTGTCTAACCGTCAGCGAAGTGAGGGGAACTGTACTAGTTGATATAATTGGAGAAGAAATAACAATCGAAATTGTAAAGAAAAATAAAAAAGCTGTTGCATGGTCCATCACTGTTGACACATCTCCTGATGTATCACATCAAGAACACGTTAGTATTTGTGTTCGTGTTGCTGTGGATGGTGGTGTTTGTGAGCATTTGCTGTGCCTACAACATGCTTCAAATGCTACATCAGAAATGCTTCTGAGTTTGGTAAAGTCTGCTTTTTCTGACCGTAATGTTGACTGTTATGAGACTCTTGTTGCCCAGTCATATGATGGTGCTGCGAACATGAGTTGGTGCTATGGCGGATTACAGATGCTAATCAGACGCGATATCGGTGAGCAAGTTATATATGTTCACTGCACTGCACACATCCTTAATTTGGTACTTCAGATGTTTTCTTCAGCGTCTGTTGATGCTGTTACTCTTTTTGGAACACTGGAGACATTATATGTTATGTTTACACAATCTAATCGCATACATTCACTTTTTGAAGATACACAAAAGGAATCAGGTTTGGAAGTTAAAACATTAAAGAGACTGAACACAGTAAGCTGGACGGCTCGTGAATTTTCTCTAGATGTATTCATATCTAAATACACATCGATATGTGAAACCTTGAATGAGATCACTACATCTCAAGAGTTTAGTCAGAAACAGCGTTCGGAAGCAGCTGGTCTACTTCACATTGTTCAGAGTCGAGCATATCTGGCAACAGCTTGCCTGTTTCATAAAATATTCATGATAACAGGCCCACTCAGTCGCTATCTACAGACAGTCAATGTGGATGTTGTCAGAGCACTTGATATGGTCTCAGCTTCGATGCAGCAGCTACAGAAGATTCGCGATGACCCAGCTACTGTCATTGCTGCTGTCGAAGAAATCGACGATAAAGCACAGTGGCCAGTCATACGTGCACGTAAAAAGAAGAGATAGATCAATGAGAATGATACTGAAATCACTGAAAATAGTCAGGCAAAATGGACATGTGAAACATTTTATACCTAGACAAAATTAACTCGGCAATGAACGATCGATTTTCTGCAAATCGAAGTGTACTAAAATCAACACAAAAATTTTGTCCAACAAATTTCTCTAATATTGGTGCTCAAATTTCTACATTGGAGAATGAGAGCGATGAATTTTGCAGTAATTACAGCATCAATAGTTACGAATGTGCCTTGGAGCTCTATAGCTTCAGTTCTGTATTCCCCTTATTATCGAACATTACAGCGCCTACACTGTACTCAATCATGATACGGGTCTTACTGAAGCCTATCCAACTCTTTCAAAAGCATATGGCTATTATTGGCAATTCCCGCTACATCAGCAACGGCTGAGAGATCCTTTTCAACATTGAAGCGAATAAAAACGCGCATAAGGAATTTCATGTCGCAGGAGATGCTGCTGGGTACAATGCTGATGTCAGTCGAACGAAAATAGCAAAGAAACTAGACACAGACCGGCTAATTGTTCGATTGGTCAATCATCTAAATTTCTCTTGAAAGCCCTAATATGTAGTAGAGACGTTAAGTATTTATTTTCACATACATGACAACATGTGCTGTGTTTTCTATTGTTTTAAAACGTTTTGTGCTTTCTATTGTTGCAAGAAGTTTGTAATAATAATATTTTCTGCATTCAAACAACCTATATTTCTATAAATTTATTAACCGAAAAAATCTAACAGTTGGTCCTTTTATAACGTTCAAAACGAAAAATGTAAACAAATACGTCTCAGTCTCAAAACAGTCAAAAAATGCTAAAATTAAAAATTTCGAATCATTTCGAGAGGGCACCAAAATGCTCTCTGGCCCTACCAGCGATGAGAGTCCCACCACGCCACTGACAACGAGATAATAATAAATGAAAAAGTAACGCACACAAAGTTCTCCGACCATAACCTCATCGATATACAATTGAAGTTAGCACCCAGAGGTCCAAAACGCATCTTAGAGAGGCAGATGGAATATTTGAAGGCTTAAACATAAATTCAAAGAAAGTAAATTGGGAAAACGTAAATAAAGATTTAAAGGAAGTAAATTGGGAATTGCTACTTCATGAGAAGACTTCACAAGAAATACTTTGTATAATAGAGACTGAAACCAAACCTATAATACTGAAACATATTCCAGAGAGACAGGAAAGGAAACGTAGCAAGCTTGAGAGGAAAATCAGGACACTATTCAGGCAACGAAGACAAACCGTAAAACATCTCCACAGATGCAGAACTGATGCAAAGAGACTCAAACTAGAGAGCAAACTTGGCGAAATAGAAATGGACCTAAAGCAAACATTCATACATAAGACAAACGAGGAGGAAAACAAGGTAGCAGAAAACATAAACAATAACCCAAAATACTTCTACACGTTTGCGAAAAGAAAAATGCAGTGTAAGGAGAGTATTGATCCGTTGATAGACGGGGAGGCCGAATACACAAATGACCCGAAAGAAATAAGTGAACTGCTTAGGGAACAATTTAACTCTGTTTTACCACCCCTAAGTCCGAGATAAAAGTGGAAAACCCAGACGAATTTTTGACATAGGTACAGATCAACCAAGAACAAATTCCGGCACAAACCTAATAATGGACTTCGAGTTCACGGAAGGAGATGTAATTACGGCCTTATCACAGATACGAGACAATTCAGCGCCAGGGCCAGACACATGGAGTGCCACATTTCTGAAGAAATGCAAAGAGAGTATTACCAAACCGTTATACAGGGTGGGGCACGGGAATCAAGTGTTTTTTGAATAGCTAGTAATCGGCCATTAGGAATGGGAGGGGCGTGCGGTAGGTAGCATTCCATTCCTGGGTTCATAGCATTTAACTTTAACTAACACTCACCTTTATCTTTCAGGTGCCATCATGGAGCAGTGGACGTTAGAACACCGCATGTTCGCGTATGATCATTTTGTTAGGAGTGGCGAGTCAGTGACAGCAGTTCAGCGTGCGTTTCGCCGCAGATTCAACATTCATCGAAATGACTCTGTTCCCGCTCGTGACACAATCTTACGTTGGGTTAACAATCTTCGAACAGGAGGCTCAATAATGAAAACAAAACCGAAGGGGCCGCAACGCACTGTGCGTACTCCAGAGAACGTTGAAAGGGTCAGACAAGCGATGTTGCAAAGCCCAGGCCGCTCTGCTCGGAGACATTCAGCTGCACTCGGAATCAGCAATCGTACTGTTAGACGGATTTTGCATGAAGAATTACATTTTCACCCATACAAGTTAGCGATGGTGCAGGAATTGAATGTAAACGATTGCCCCCAACGACTGAATTTTGCACAGGAAATGCTTGCACTTTATGAGCAGAATGAAAACATGATGGTGGTAATGAGTGATGAAGCCCATTTCCACCTTAATGGGCCGTCAACAATCAAAACTGTCGGTATTGGGCTGCTGAAAATCCGCGACAACTCCATGAAAAACCGCTGCATAGCCCTAAGGTTACAGTTTGGTGCGCGGTGGGAAAGTTTGGCGTCATCGGTCCCTATTTCTTCGAACAAAATGGGGTTACCGTTACCATAACATCTGGGCGTTACATTGAGATGGTGAACACCTTTTCATCCCTGAGTTACGAAGAAGGCGTATTGCTCGTCGACATTTGTGGTTTCAGCAAGATGGGGCCACGACACACCGCCAGAGCGTCAATGGCTGTTCTTCGCCCCTGTTTCCAACCATCTCATTTCGAGATTTGGTGACATTGCATGGCCCCCTCGGTCCCCTGACTTGTCCACATGTGACTTCTTTCTATGGGGGTACCTCAAGTCACGTGTCTACGAGGACAAGCCCCGTACATTAGATGCATTGAAGGAAGCGATCCGTCAACAAATCATCCAAATCAACAGAGACCTGCTGGGAAGAGTGGAGGCCAATTTTCGTAAACGCCTTCAACAATGCGTCGACGGCCAAGGACATCATATGCCAGATATAATTTTCGGTACATGATTATTATGACATGAAATGCTATGTTCTTACGAATGTTGTTCTACCAATATATTTTCTTTACAAAAATAAATATCATTTTCCTGATTATTCCAAAAACACTTGGTTCCCGTGCCCCACCCTGTACTTACTATGGAGGAAATCACTCGACACAGGACAAATTCCACTCCCCTTAAAGAACGCGAACATTGCCCCCCTATTTAAAGGTGGTAACAGAGCAATGCCCAAAAATTATCGGTCAGTGGCTCTCACCTCACACCTTATAAAATGTTTTGAACGTATAATTAGAGGCAAAACTACCTACTACCTACAAGAAAAAGACTTATACAACCCAAATCAACATGGCTTCAGGGTGGGAAGATCATGCCTATCACAGCTACTAGACCATCAGGAGAAAATATTAGAAACATTGCCTCGAGGACAAAACATAGATGTAATATACAGGGTGTCCCAGAATTAACTATTTCAATGAAATCGGACAAATTTTTAAAAACACACTTTTATTTATGTTTATCATTTAATATGTGTTAAAAATGTATAAATTTCTAAATTTTTTTCATAATTTTATTTTCATAATTTTTTCATAGTTTTTCAGTTTTATTTTCATTCTCTTTCAGAACCCTATTAATAATGAATACACAAGAACGCATCTTTGTTGTAACATCCCGTATCAAAGGAATGCAATGTAATGAAATCAGAGAAAAATTTACAAGAAGATTCCACAGAACCGGTCCTACAGACAAAGCGATTCGTGAACTTGTGAACAAATTTAAAAGAACTGGATCCGTACACGACGAGGTGGGAAGAGGACGCCCAAGGACAGCACGTAACAGTACCGAACAGGTACGACAATTGTTTGAGGATGAACCAACAACTTCGGTTAGGGAGGCCGGTCGAAGACTCAACATATCCAAGACCACAGTTCATAGAATCTTGCGTTCGACACTGATGAAAAAGGCTTATCACATTCAAGTAAATAAAGTTTTGACTTATGATTTATAAATCTATTTGTTTTTGTATCATAATTTAGTAATAAACACAAAATTATGTCAGTTTTTATTAAATTTGTCCGATTTCATTGAAATAGATAGTTAATTCTGGGACACCCTGTATACGGACTTTGCAAAAGTCTTCGATAAATGTGACCATGGAATCATAGCACTCAAACTTAAGAATACAGGAATTTCTGGAAAGCCAGGAAGGTGGATATTTAATTTCTTGACGCAAAGAACACAAAGAGTGGTGGTAAACGGAGTTAAATCGGAAGTTTCGGAAGTCGTGAACTCTGTCCCACAAGGGACAGTATTAGCTCCCTTGCTGTTCATAATAATGATTGCAGATATTGATGCAGATATTAAGGACAGTATTGTATCATGCTTCGCAGATGACACAAAGATATGCAAAGAAATATTGAACGAAGGTGACGTAAGAAAATTACAAAACGACATTGAAACATTATTCCAGTGGGCAGAAGACAACAATATGAAGTTCAACGAAGAAAAATTCCAACTTCTCAGATATGGTAGTAACAAGGAGCTTCAGAAAAAGGGCACAAAACTATGCAAGCCAAACAGATAACACCAAATCCAAAAGTCAGGGATCTTGGAGTAGTGATGTCGTCGGATGCAGAATTCAGAGAGCACTATAAAATCAAAATTACAACAACTAGAAAAATAATGGGAATCATCTGGAGGAGCTTCCGCAGCAGAAAAGCAAACATCATGCTGAAATTATGGAAGAGTCTAGTCTTATCAATAACTGAGTATTGCACAGTACTCACAAGCCCACACAGAAAACGAGACATTGCGAACATTGAAGCTATACAAAGGACTTTTACGTCTAAGATAGAGGAAACGGAAGGTGAAGACTACTGGTCTCGACTACAATCCCTGGAACTCTACTCTCTCGAAAGAAGGCGCGAGCGGTACACAATAATATACATATGGAAAATACTTGAAATGAAATAGAAACAAACTGGAATGAGAGAAGAGGCAGATTTTGTACGGTCCCAGATGCGGTGGGAGTGGGAGAAGGGGCCATGAAAACGAGAATGGAAAATACCCTCAGAATACGAGGCCCAAAGCTTTTCAATGTCCTACCCAGAGAAGTGAGGAATCTCCAGCAGCACACCGACCTGAACAACTTCAAGAACCAGCTGGACAGATTCCTGTGCAAAGTCCCTGACCAGCCATGCGTGGCTGGCTACGAGGGCATGAGGAGATCAAACAGTAATTCCCTCCTTCACCAAATCCCGCAAATGAGGCGGGATGCTGCAGAGGGGTCGACCGCTGGCCGATCCTGAACCGTCGTTCAAACTCACCAAAAGTATACCAAAAGTATAAGTAAGTATATAATTACACAATAGAGAGAGGGGAAGGCTATATTATCTCGGCTTATTTACGTGTGTTGGTTCACGAAATGTATAGTCTAAATATCAGTACATACATACAAATATTACATACAAATAGCAGATCATTAAGATTTTTAAATTACGTTGCCTTTAACGTTTAAAGAGAAATTTCTTTAAGCACACAATTTTATAACAACATTTGATGTGCAGTAAAATTAGCAGTTCACATACCAGAAGATATTTGTATATCGTGGTAAATAACAGAAAACTACATATTTAAAAGTAAAAAACAATTAAGTATGTGTTATGACTTATGAGTGTATGAAAAGTTTGTATTTGAGCTTCAGATCGGATGAAAATAAGTCAATTTCCCTTAAAACAGAGAAATTAATTTATTAAATTAAAATAATAAACCTTCATTTTATTTTCATAATACGGATATTAAACAATGAAATTGTTTTTGATTTAAAATGTGTTTAACCTGATTTTGTTTTTCGTGATGTTCATATTATTTAACATATGAAAACGACGTGATGAACTACACTCGAAGAGGTAATGTGGTATTAAATTATAATAATACGCTTTGAGAATACAATACAAGTCATTGTGTGTTTTGAGGCCCATACATACTCTCTTATAGGTTTGCTAAGCCCTTTTTTTTAAATATTTATTTTAAGTTTTCATTTCTATTGTTTAAGGGTATAAGGTTCAAAATTGAGTGTCAAACTTTTACCTATATATATATATATATTAGTGATGAACCGGATATCCGCATCCGCATCCGCACTTCTGACTGCGGATGTTATGCGGATATTACCTCTAATAAATTATGCAATTTACAATTAAATTAACTTATAAAGTAGCTTATAAGGCCCAGTCATGCACATTTCATGTAAAGTATTAATTATTAATGAACAAACAAATATATAAACCTCAAAATATAAATACCTTTAAATCAACAAACTGTCTGTGCTGCTGTGCGTACTCCACTGATTTTTTTTTACAGTAACAGTAACTTTTCAGAATGAAATTGTTCGTATAAGATCAAGCAGTCTATCGTGTTTCGAACAAGATTATTGTAAATAAATACAAAAAATAGTAACTTCTTTAGCAAAAATAAAAATGCTAATTTTCTATAGCAAACACATTGCAAAATTTGCACAGTTTCTAAACTTAGCAATTGAAAATTGAATGAAACTTGTTTCATTGAATTTTCTGTGGCTGAAACTCTTGAGAAAGTTATTATTTTTATCATAATGAAAACATTAATATTAATTTTAATTCTTATGCATTGCCTGCCATAATAGTAATATCACGAAATTTGAAAAATTATGTCATATATTCATAATTCTATATTATATTGATAGATTAACTAAATATCCGCATCCGCATCCGCGGATATTTAAATTAAAAATCCGCATCCGCAGATGTTGAAAAACTGACATCCGGTCCACCACTAATATATATATATATATATATATATATAGGGTGTCCCCAAAAAAACTATATACTCTTTATAGCATCATATATTTTATAATTAAAAAAAAACCAAACAATATATTGTTATAGCAATTGCCAATGAAAGGTAAATTAGTAATCTAAGTGATCAAAATGTTATAGCGAGTTGTTTGCATATAAAATTTAATTAACTACGCCAAGTGCTCAAAATGTTCTCCGGCGGCATGAATGCACTTTTGAATGCGTCGACTAACTGATTCGCAGACATGGACTAATGTGGATGCTGTGATGGTCCCGCACTTTTCCCTAATTGCATCCTTAAGGTGTTCGAGTGTTGCGGGTCTTGTACCATAAACTGCATCCTTCAGGTAGCCCCACAAGTAAAAATCAAGTGGAGTCAAGCCCGGTGAACGTGGAGGATACTCAACGCTTCCTCTTCGTCCTATCTAACGGTTAGGCAACGTTTCATCGAGGTACCTTCTGACATCACAATGATAATGAGGCGGGGCTCCATCTTGTTGAAAGTAAAAGTCGTCGTTTCCAAACAACTTCCGAACTGCAGGTATAATTTCTGTCCGCAGCATGTCGAGATATGCGGCACCGGTAACTGTCCCATTAAAGAAAAATGGTCCAACCAAACCCCTGGATGATAAACCACACCATGCTGTTAATCCTGGTAAATTAACATGTTTATCACATAAACGTGTGGATTATCAAGTGCCCAGTACCTGCAGTTGTGTCGATTACAAGGCCTTTGATAAAACAAGGTCAGGCTTAGTCGACGCATTCAAAAGTGCATTCATGCCGCCGGAGAACATTTTGAGCACTTGGCGTAGTTAATTAAATTTTATATGCAAACAACTCGCTATTTAAATTATAAAATATATGATGCTATAAAGAGTATATAGTTTTTTGGGGGACACCCTGTATATATATAATATATATATATATATATATATATACACGGTGAACCAAAAGTAGGTGGACAGTAGGTTGAATACGGTTTGTGTTATATTATATTATAACTATGGTGTTCATTATAACTATGGTGTTTGTGTTATATTATATTAAATATTATAACTAAATTTATTTAAATTTTATTTTGTATTATAGTTTACAAAAAAATTAAATATGTATTCTCAAAATAAACGTTATCATTTACTGTCCACCTACATTTGGTTCACCCTATATATATATATATATACACACAGAATACCAGTCTGATGAGTACGAATGTTGCTCCCTCTGCTTTTAAAACTAGCGAGGGCCCACGAGCACGACGGAATGCACCGGAACGCTGCGTAAAAAGTACTCGAATGTTTGTTTGTTTTTGTCTCATGAAAGAAGGCGAGGATGAATCCCTTTTAATTTTTTTCCCCAAGGAGGAGAGGGCACCGCAACGGGTCCTCAAGGGGCAAACCCCCAAATGCCCCTCATTAACGACGGTGAGGTCCCATAAATGAGTGAGGAACTTAAGGAAGGGGGGCCCCCTTATAACGGAGGCGAAGGCCTCCAGGGGCAAGTTTCAAAGCACACCAAATTCCTCTGGCCAAATGCCATCATACTATAACTATACTCTAATTAACGACCAATTTTATTAGTATGAATTTCATTGATAAAGATTCGCGCTGTTTATCTCTCAACAATCTCAACACAAAATATAAACATTTCTTTCTTTTGAGAGCTATCCATTTTTTGACACTTTCCGCATAGAAAGAACAGGAGGCGACATCCGAATTTACAGGAAAAATATAAAAATGCATGAAAATTGACCCACCCGGTACTGTTGAACCTCGCATAGAAACATGCGCGGTAAAGTTTGCATTTAACAAAATTTTGCCACCCACTTAAAGTTAAGAGCGAAGCTATTAATAAGAAAACATTTTTAATAAAGCCATTACTGTATAACCCATTATTCTGGATACTAAGAAGTATTTGGGCACCTGGTAGCTCGGTCATTACGGTGAGGCTCTGGTTCGCTCCCGCATGCTGACTCCTGGTTTGGGTTGAGTTGGTGACTTACCCCGTCATTTCTCGGGTGAAAAGTGATCCTTGGGACACATTTACCCCAACACCTTGGGGAAGTGAGTTTTCTGACTGTTACTTTTTAGGAAGTATTTAAATAATTACCATCATTAATTGTCAGATTTAAACACTGACCATTCCAATATCACCACGTTCGTAAACAAATATAAAGCAAGTCTTCTATAGCTTTTAGTATTTCTTAAGCTAATCGTCGAACTCATTTTGTTAAGGAAATTAAGTTTAGTAATACTGACTTGTGGTGAAAGAAAAAAAGTGTTAAGGAATGAATTCTCTTTTACAAGGCTATTTGAAACTCATCCTCACCTCCAGTCGCGGTTCAAAGCTTTCGCCGGGGCATCCATTGAAAGCTTAATCGACAACAAAAGACTGATGGCTCACGCAACGACGGTTATGACGGCACTCGATAGTTATGTGTCGAACCTCGACGATTTATCTACTGTGGTGGAAATGCTCAAGACCACTGGACACAACCATAAAAACAGAGGCGTTAAAAAGGAAGATTTTGAGGTAGGGAATAAATTAATACATTCGGGATAAGTGTATATATTCAATATACCTACATTAGAAGGTAGTAGTGTGTATGTTTGTTTTTGTTTTAAATAAGATATGGGTATGAAATTATTTTCTGTTTATTTAAAATACATAGAATAGCTTTATATAAATTATATGCTTATTTGTAGAAATTTACTGCGTGTATTGTAAGAAATTTAGGAATTTTGGAAAATGAAAAAAAACCTTATCCCATTTTATACGTGTATATAATGGAAGGAGATTGTAGACACCAATCAACCACGGAAATACTCCGGAGTGGACGTTTTAGGCAAGAGACAGGGAGTGCTGAAACTCCCGTTTCTCTTGTCACTCTTCCCTTTAGCCGATCGTTTTCCATGTCTCATCTACCTGTGAGCAGTCCAGCATGCTCTCAAACACATATTTCTCCCTCTATTTCTTACTACACATACATGAATCTTACACACTACACAATCTTTTCAAAATGTATAAAAAAAAAGTGGCAGTGTTGAACCGTGGAGACCTTGTTTTCGGCTCTCTCCTTTTTCTATGGAGGGGTCACTTTTGCGGGCGCTTGCCCTTGGCCCCTTTCTTCCTTCGTTAAAAAAAATGTGTGTATATATATATATATATAAATTATTTCACGAAAGTAACACGTGAATAATATTTAGGATGAAAATAACCACGAAGGAAAAAGGAAACAAAGAATGGTGCTCAAGCGCTTTCGTCTAATGACATCCTCAGGAACATCAGTGTTCCTGAGGATGTCATTAGATGAAAGCGCTTGAGCACCATTCTGTGTTCCCTTTTTCCTGCATGGTTATTTTCCTTATATATATATATATATATATATATCCTCATATATGAACACTGTGACCTTTATTGTTAGTTTTTGTTATTCCCCTATAAAGAGAGGTTTTTTCCTACATGAAATAGACCAATGTAGTATCACTTCCAATAATCGAGATACACTGGGCCGAAACGTACTGTAGGTGTGGCCTTCCCGACTTTTGGAATAGATGGTACACTCGCGGAAAAAGTTTGTCGAAGACAAAATTTGAAAAAGTACTTTGGTTATAAAACATCCTTATACCGAGACTTCGTTTTCTGACTTGGTACCATATCATACATTTACCTTCCGAGAAATTCCCCTTTGAAATAAATAAAATAAGTAAATAAAACAGTTCCCCATTCCTCACTTCCTTCAAAGTTCATTGTCTGAAGGGAGGAAATATAAATGAAAATCTCTATTCAGATGTTTCTTGAATTGTATCATCAATAAAATTGAATATTCATCAACATTTTGAATATATAAACTTTTGTTTGCAGGTTTGCTTTTATTAGTAAACAAGGCTTATCCATAAGCTGTCCTGTATAGTTATTCGTTTCTCACACCTCAACACCCAACATAAAACTCATTTCCTAATTCTACAACTGAAAATTTCTATTCTCCGAGAAATCACTGTATTTAATATCAGAACTATTTATATGGAGAGTTCCAGGGCCGTATCCAGAGGTGTGTTTAGGGTGGGGAGGGTTCGAACCTGATGGTCAAAGGGTTATTCTAGGACAAAAACAGGCACTTTCGTGCGATGCCATGGAAAGTCGCATATATTACGGTATGGAGCGAGATGAGTGACTTGCATAATGTTGATTCTACAGAGCTAAATTTAATTTTACTCTTCGCTCAGTAAAAATGAACGCAGTACATAAATAAAAGTCGCAGAAATGGTTCCGGAAGGGTAGGAACACCTCCCCCGCTAAATACCCTCCTGCGTTACGCACATATTCGTGATAGCAGAGCATGAAGAGTTCTCAAGTAGCCTACGGAATGTTCAAAACTTCGAAAATTTTCGCCGACTCCGAAACCCATTCTAGAAATGACCAAATTTCGGACTTTGTCCCAAGTTTGAAACCTTTTTTGAACTTTGATGCGTGAAATGTACTGTACAGTATCCTGAGTATCGTATAATACTACTGTATATGTAATGAATTACTGTAGTAAAAATTAAATATTCTTAATAATAATAATACATTAATTGTATAAACACTAATTTTGAAAATTACAAACTTCCGACAAATCTTCCCCAAATTGATCGAAGTCTGAGAACATTTATTGTATTATCTATTAACACTATTATGCTTTTCAATATAAGAAATTAAATTTAACAGAGTTCATACATTTTACTTCCTCTATTGCATTATGCATTTCTATATTACATTATGACTTCGGTAAATATAATGACCCCTCAAAAACAAAAAAATCTCAGCAATGACAAGAGAGGGTGTCCGAGAAATAATAGTGCAAAAAAGTAGTTGATAATTTTGGTTAACCTTTGGTGAATCCAGTTCATGTTAATGAGTTTCGCGAGGGTTATCTATCCACAGCCCAAATTCTACAATTTTCTATTGTCTTTATCAGACGCATGAAAGGTTGCCTCACAGTTAAAACTATCTACTAGAAAAAATAATTTTCTTCATTTTGTTGAATAAGAGGGTTACAAATCATCAAATACAGTAATTGATGTATCACTTCACTATACACAATTTGAAATACAGACGTTCACAGAGAATGTCATGAACTGTACATTTTGAAATATTTACGGCATAGTAACTTAGTTTAGAAATATAAACAATATACGATATATATATATTAATTAATAAGAAAAATATGACCAATTATTTTTGCATCATTATTTCTGATACGCCATATAGTATTAAAAATCGTATCCGAAACAATGAAATATACTTTACTTTAGATTATTGTAGTTAATTAAGTCGTGAGGGTAATATTTGGGTTGAGAAGTGTACAATATGTCATCATTTATTTACTTTTTATATGCTGCTGCTGCTGCTGCTATTGTAGCAGACAATATTTTTAAAAAATTTCTTTCACTACATTATAATTCCATCATAGCGGAAACTTTCACGAGAACTTCGCGGTTTTGGTATCTTTACAACAGCGGTAGTAAAAAGAAAATATATATTCGTTTGTAGAAACGTTGTTTCCACGTTTAACCAAAGACGTAGTTTTGTTAAGTTTGATTTCTTATACTGAAAAATATAATAGTGCTAACAGAATATGGCCAATGATAAATATTATAGGTACCGAGTGATTACAAATGATCTTCCCGATTTTAGACATTTATTATGGAAAAAACTAACAAAGCTACAGCGAAAAGCAAGATATACAAATTAAGAACTACTCAAAAAGTTTTATTTACACGCTACTGAAGTTCAATATGAGCTCCTTTTGTGCTCTGCAGACATCAAAGCGGTATTCTTTCCCTCCATACATTTTGTAGCATATCATACTGAACTTTTCTAACAGCCTCACGTATCCTTTCCTTCAAATGTTCCAAAGTTGTTGCAGTTGGTGGAACAAAAACTTCATTCTCGACATACCCCCAGAGGAAGAAGTCAAAGGGGGTTAGATTGGGTGAATGAGCCGGCCAAGGAATGGGCCCCCCACGCCCGATCCAACGATCAGGCAGTTGCTCATTCAGGAATGTTGTAAGTTCATTGTGAAAATGGGATGGCGCACCATCCTGCTGAAACCACACATCAGCTCTAGCAGCTGGGGCATCAGCTACAGCTGTAGCATATCGCAGTAAATGATACCATTAATTGTTTGTTCAGCAAAGAAGAATGGACCGTACCCTTCCTCAGCGGTAAAAGCACAAAACACGTTAACTTTAGGGCTATCTCTGACGTGTTCAATATTACAAATAAAAATTCCTTGAAATATTCTTTATTTGTATATATATCTTGCTTTTCGCTGTAGGTTTGTTAGTGTTTTCATAAAAATGTTTAAAATCGGGAAGATCATTTGTAATCACCCCGTACCTATATCGTAATTGCACTAAGTTATCAAAAACTTCAGCTGTGCACTTGAGAAATGAGGGTTGGTTTGGAGGTAGGGGTGAGAGGAAGAAAGCGTGTATGAACTGTGATATCTTTATTTTATAAGAAGGTTATAATATATTCACAACCTTATTTTGCCTCTACAGTATACACTACAGTATGAAATATTAAATATAAATTTCAACTTGATCCCTCCTATCCCAACTATGAAGGAAGTGGAGAATGGGAGGAACTGCTAATTATTATATTATTTTTTATTCACTTATTTTTTGTGGGGGGGGGGGAGCGCATATCTCGTAATTGGTACCCAATAATAAAAAAGCGGAAGGGTGGCCAAAGTTTGTCACAACCGAAAATAACTTTCAAAGGTTATTCGCAATTTTATTTTTTCAGTGAACTTTTCTCCACGACTGATGAATATATGCATGAAAACGAAAGACCTATTCATGTCCTCTTGATAGCGCATTACAAAAGATGACTTTACCTTTTCAAATGACACAATTGACAGATACCTTTTCTTTCCAGTGCCTTTCTCCAGTGTTAATCCAATACCTCGGAGAAGCATTAGGAGGTGCATGGAGTGATGAAGCCCGTGGCGCGTGGACGCAGCTAATGAAGGTGGTGCTCTCCGTATTGTTTACGGCGTATGATGCTTAATTATGTGTATGCAGCACTTCTGTATATTTTCCATGCATGATAAAAAGTCAGTCTTTCGAAACTACTGATACGATGAAATAAAGTACCGTATCTTGAAATTAAGCTTTAGTTCCAAACAGTTTTTCACGATATTGTTTTCATATTTGTTGTAGGACTACATATGTAACGTACAAAATAAGCATATCTACAATTTCGTGTTGTTTTTAATATAATTTCTCTGATATGTCCAGTACAATACGCTGTATAACAGCCACTCATTCGCGTGGCTACACATTTATGTGCATAAAACTACATAATGTATGTACGAGTACAATAATTATCAAGCTGTTTCATAGATCCCAAGATAAAATTTTAATATAAATTTCTAGAAATATTAAAAAAAATAAAATTTTTGTAATCCAATATATATATATATATATATATATATATATATATATATATATATATATATATATATATATATATATATATATATATATATATATATTAATTAAATAAATTGTGACACAAAGAAAATATATATAGCCTTTGTGGTTTTCTATGGAAGAATATATATATATGTGTTACCTTTATTAATGAGAAAGTAAATACAGCATAAAGGTATTTTAAGCTTTAATTAAATAATGATTGAGTTAATTAATTAAAAACCAGTGACCTAAAAGAATGCTGGTTTTTATAATTTTTTAAATTCTAAAAATTTTATGTACTGTATATATGAAAATGAAATGAAAATGAAAAGGTTTATTGGCAGACTATATATATATATACAGTATATATATATATATATATATATATAAATGTAAATTTGGGGCATTTGAACAAATTAATATTCATTTATTCATTTACGGATTAAATAAATCGAAATCTTTAATTTTTTTTTACATAATTTCTATTAAATTATTTTTTTTTTAATAGAACAAAATAAAATTTTATTCGCGGAAAAGTTTTATTGAGAATTTTTATTGTACAAGAAATTTGTTGTTGTAATTATGCTGTTATTTACGTAAAAATGAATTAATATGCATTAAACGCGTTATATATTTCTTATACTAGTAATAGTAAATATAATATACGAGATAAAATTCTCTTACTTCATCCTTTATTTAGTTCTTTTTCATATATATTTTTTTTCCACTTCATCAATGGCCGAGACATTTTAAGGTCTAAGGTACGGCTTAAATGGAAGAGAGAAGAAAAGTTTAACATTTTTTCACATATAGTATCATTCCACCCATACGCCCATTTCAGGGTACGAGCAGCAGCAGCAGCAGCTCGCAGCAGCATTGCTAAGCAAATAGGAGATCAATGTACTAACGAGGCCTACGTACGTAGTTAACCACCACTGAAAAAAACAATGTTCCTTATTGTTATTCCGCATCAAAGAATAGCCAAATCTAGGATGTCGAAACGTCCTGGTTTTCCATATTTTAAGAGTTATTAATTATATACTATGCGAATGCGAAAGTATAAGGTGTGTATTATTATATTTAGTATTCATTTACTCTGTTAAAAAGTGTTTTCAAAATAAGCCTATAGACGATAGGGCACAGATCCGCTCCTGTCCCGGTTTTTCAAGCTCAGATCTGGACACACTAGCCATATCTGTATTCGTTTTTCGTGCAATTTTCGTTAGTTTGTATTGCAGTTACCCTCGATTATTAATTATCAGTCCGGGTGTATCATTTTTCAGGAGCAAGATGCACCGTAAGTTTGCCTTTTCCTCTCCGAGGCAGCCCAAATTTCCCGTATCAATCATAGTCACACTCGTACTGGACCAAAAACCACAAGTATTTTCAATCGCGAACCTTCCGTATATACAGGACTGTACTTTAATATACAGGGTGTCCCATAAGTCTGGCATCATAGGAAAAATAATAAAAAAAGGCAAAACAAAAGCTTTTATTTACAGAACGTGCTCAATATGTCCACCATTGTTTTCAATACACAAATTCAGACGTGATACCTAGTCAGCAAGCACACGGTGAATGATGTCAGGAGTAATGGTGTTACATGCCCCAATAATGCGCTGCCGCAAATGTTCACCACTCCTAATTTTCTCTGCGTATACAAGCGCTTTCAAGTGGCCCCAGAGATAAAATCTAGTGGCGTGAGATCCGGGCTTCTAGCTGGCCATTCCACAGGCCCTCGACGTCCTATCCAATGACCAGGGAATTGTTGGTACAGGTATTCCTTTACTTGGGTGCTGTACTGTGCAGGAGCGTCGTCTTGCTGGAACCATGTTGGGAAATTTCCTTCTTCGTTCAAGACACTGGGAAATGCTTCTTCCTTGAGCATACGTAAGTAGGTGCCTCCAGTGACATGTTCATCGAAAAAGAGGGGGCCTATGATGCGATCCTTCCAAATGCCACACCATACTATCACCCGAGATGCACCTTGTTCCTTTGAAGAGGTATACCAGTGAGGGTTGTTTTGAGACCAGTAGCGGGTGTTCTGTCGATTTACCTCACCATTTCCATAAAAAAACAGCCTCGTCACTAAACAGAATGGTGGACGGGAAATTGACATCCCGAGCATATGAATTATGGTTTGTAGAAATAAAAAAATATGAATTTCTCCTATGATGCCGGACTTACGGGACACCCTGTATATTTGTATTTTGTTTATTTTATCATCATCAGAGTTCATTCGTTTTTTCCTCCACTGAATCTCACCATTCGAAGATCCTAGTTTTGGAATTAACGTTGTTATTTAATTTAAACTTAATTAACCTAGTTTACCCGAAGTAGTGGTAACAATTGTTTTATATATATGCAGATTGCAGACTCAACACGGAATAAAACTTAAAGAATAGTTATTTAAGAAAACAGCTTTTATACTCATATATCTTTAGACTCAACACGGAAATAAACTTGTATATACCGGGTGTCCCAATAAAATGTTTACACATCATATTAACATATATATATATATATATATATATATATATTTAGGAGAAATCCAATGACAAGGAGAAATGTAAATGCCATGAAAAGTCTTCTTTAATGCGCAACGTTTCGAGCAATACGCTCATCTTCAGGCTGTTTAATAACAATGTGAAATTAAAATCAATATTGAATGAAAAACAAAACAGAAAATTTCTATAACCTATTCGTAAAGACAAATTTTAAAAGACTGAGAAAAGAGGGTTAAATTCTAAGTTATACAGATTTACATATAAAAATTAAGAAGTTATTTTTAAATACATGTAGTAAATGTGAAATTAATACACTGGAAAAATTACCAATAGTACACTGGAACAATGGAACTATCTACCTTACACTGCAGTATCCGAGGCTGACTAATTTGAGCAGAGACAAGAACGGGAAACACGAAGAGATGGCGAGGGCGATTGGGGAAGGAGGGATTATAAGGAATTGGGGAAGGAGGAGGGATCATAGCAAATTGAGAGGGACGGAGATGAGTCAACATTCAGACTAGGGGACAATGCTTTAATGAAAAGGATTCTAAAATTCTTAGTGAGTTGGGACAAGTATTACAACCAAGAATTTTAAAATTGTCTAAAGTGACATCAATTTTACATTTAATGCTGTGTTCACGAATACTCGAGGCTTCTTTAGTTTTTAAAATTTTACCTGTTCGGCCACTTATTCCCATATGCGAATAAAATCTAGCCCTGAGAGAGCGAACAGTGCTGCCGATGTAATTCCCAAGGAGACACCTGGGGCAGGTAAATAAATATACAACACCGCTACGCAACGAGTCAGGGGTTCGATCCTTCGCTGAGAAAAAGCTACCTAAAGACGTTTTATTAATAAATATGATGCGGAAATCAGTATGATAAAAAAATTTCCTTAACAATTTTGTAAATTTAAGCTTAAATTCCTTATTCAAGGACCCATTTCAGGTACCAAGAAATATTTTATATCCTTCGGCACTGTAATACATGGAAGTTGAGGGCTATAAACATTATTTAAGAAGGATCTAATTAGTTTGTCTACATATTGAACAGGAAAACTATTATTAGTAAAGTATGATCTTAGATTATTAAATTCATCATTAAGTAAGGTAAAATTAGAGGTCAAATTATATCCTCTGAACAGGAGAGTTTTAATACAAGACATCTTATAGTTGAAATCAGTAAAACTAAAAAAATTCATGCCCAAACCAGTGAAAGTGGGTTTCCTGTAAACTGATGTAGTAATAGAATCACCGTTTTTCGAAATTAAAAGATCTAAGAAGGGGAGGGAGCCATTTTGCTCAGTTTCCATTGTATACGTTATATTGGGGTGCAAAGAATTTAGGAAGTTAAAGAATTGTTGCGCTTGTACCGCATTATCAAAGACTGCTATCGAATCATCAACGAAGCGTCGATAGAAAATTGGCTTGAGATGAGTGGGAGATTGTCTAAAAATTACACTTTCTAAATGAGTCATAAAAAAGTCAGCTGCTAACGGTCCGACTGGTGATCCCATCCCTACCCCATCAATTTGTTGGTAAACCTTATTGTTGAAAGTGAAATAGCATTGTTTGAAGACCAATTCTAAAAGTTCCTTCAAATGAGACAATGAAAAACCATGAAAATTATCAACTGAGCTAAAAACCCTATCTAAAATAATGGCAATAGTTTCAGATACAGGTACATTTGTGAAAAGTGACTTTACATCAAAACTGACAAAAAACTTTTTTGAATCGAAGTTTTTACCAGGAGTTTTTTGGAATTCAAACGAGTTATTTATAGTGTAAGCATTTTTCGCAAAGGGGGACAGGAGAGAGAAGGTAATTTCGAATCTTTCTAGTTACACACTCTCCCCTCGGGAAAAGTTTTTACTGTCACTTGGTTTGCAATTTAAGCTTCCGTTGTTTCAAATATATAAGCCTTCGTTTTTTCTTTACTTTGAAAAATTTTTCAATGGCTTGAAAAATGTTCCCCATGTGGGGGATTTCAATAATTTCAAATGTCAGTTCTCAAATTTAACTCAAGAATTTTTTCTTAAACTTAGAAATCTTAAATTTCAATCTTTCATATTTAGGAAGAGTGATTTGCAGTGTATTAAGAATTTGGCAAAGAACCAGGAGATTGTTGTGACTAGACCAGACAAGGGTAACGGAGTGGTTATTTTGAATAAATCGGACTACATAAACAAAACTAATGAAATCCTAAGTGATCTTACTAAATTCAAACAAATTCTAGAACCTGTAAATAAAGTCATTGTAAGGTTAGAAGACCAGGTTAATAGATTTCTGTCACGACTAAAGTCCTTAAAGATAATAAAAAATGATACTTACTCTCAGTTGTTCGCATCTGGTGCTAATCTTGCTCAATTATACTGTCTGCCTAAAATCCATAAAGCTGGAACACCTCTCCGTCCTATTTTAGCTTCGTATAACTTACCCACCTTTCAATTGGCAAAATTTGTTGTTCGTCTCCTGTCCCCCTTTGCGAAAAATGCTTACACTATAAATAACTCGTTTGAATTCCAAAAAGACCTCCTTGGTAAAAACTTCGATTCAAAAAAGTTTTTTGTCAGTTTTGATGTAAAGTCACTTTTCACAAATGTACCTGTATCTGAAACTATTGCCATTATTTTAGATAGGGTTTTTAGCTCAGTTGATAATTTTCATGGTTTTTCATTGTCTCATTTGAAGGAACTTTTAGAATTGGTCTTCAAACAATGCTATTTCACTTTCAACAATAAGGTTTACCAACAAATTGATGGGGTAGGGATGGGATCACCAGTCGGACCGTTAGCAGCTGACTTTTTTATGACTCATTTAGAAAGTGTAATTTTTAGACAATCTCCCACTCATCTCAAGCCAATTTTCTATCGACGCTTCGTTGATGATTCGATAGCAGTCTTTGATAATGCGGTACAAGCGCAACAATTCTTTAACTTCCTAAATTCTTTGCACCCCAATATAACGTATACAATGGAAACTGAGCAAAATGGCTCCCTCCCCTTCTTAGATCTTTTAATTTCGAAAAACGGTGATTCTATTACTACATCAGTTTACAGGAAACCCACTTTCACTGGTTTGGGCATGAATTTTTTTAGTTTTACTGATTTCAACTATAAGATGTCTTGTATTAAAACTCTCCTGTTCAGAGGATATAATTTGACCTCTAATTTTACCTTACTTAATGATGAATTTAATAATCTAAGATCATACTTTACTAATAATAGTTTTCCTGTTCAATATGTAGACAAACTAATTAGATCCTTCTTAAATAATGTTTATAGCCCTCAACTTCCATGTATTACAGTGCCGAAGGATATAAAATATTTCTTGGTACCTGAAATGGGTCCTTGAATAAGGAATTTAAGCTTAAATTTACAAAATTGTTAAGGAAATTTTTTTATCATACTGATTTCCGCATCATATTTATTAATAAAACGTCTTTAGGTAGCTTTTTCTCAGCGAAGGATCGAACCCCTGACTCGTTGCGTAGCGGTGTTGTATATTTATTTACCTGCCCAGGTGTCTCCTTGGGAATTACATCGGCAGCACTGTTCGCTCTCTCAGGGCTAGATTTTATTCGCATATGGGAATAAGTGGCCGAACAGGTAAAATTTTAAAAACTAAGAAGCCTCGAGTATTCGTGAACACAGCATTAAATGTAAAATTGATGTCACTTTAGACAATTTTAAAATTCTTGGTTGTAATACTTGTCCCAACTCACTAAGAATTTTAGAATCCTTTTCATTAAAGCATTGTCCCCTAGTCTGAATGTTGACTCATCGCCGTCCCTCTCAATTTGCTATGATCCCTCCTCCTTCCCCAATTCCTTATAATCCCTCCTTCCCCAATCGCCCTCGCCATCCTCGTGTTCCCGTTTTGTCTCTGCTCAAATTAGTCAGCCTCGGATACTGCAGTGTAAGGTAGATAGTTCCATTGTTCCAGTGTACTATTGGTAATTTTTCCAGTGTATTAATTTCACATTTACTACATGTATTTAAAAATAACTTCTTAATTTTTATATGTAAATCTGTATAACTTAGAATTTAACCCTCTTTTCTCAGTCTTTTAAAATTTGTCTTTACGAATAGGTTATAGAAATTTTCTGTTTTGTTTTTCATTCAATATTGATTTTAATTTCACATTGTTATTAAACAGCCTGAAGATGAGCGTATTGCTCGAAACGTTGCGCATTAAAGAAGACTTTTCATGGCATTTACATTTCTCCTTGTCATTGGATTTCTCCTAAATATTAAATTGAAGCTCTGTAGAAGCAACCCGCATGATTATATATATATATATATATATATATATATATATATATATATATATATATATGCACACTTTAGATGATAGTAATATGCGCTGATGTATTAGTATATTTATAGTACTTAGTAATAGTAGTATAGTAATAGTGTATTGTACTTAAATAACAGTAGTATCCCTTGTTACAGGAAATGGCGGCATTGCAGTTATTGTTTGAGCAACGTAAGTGGATTCTGAAGCACTATTGGAAGACGGAGAATGTGGCTGAGGTACAGAGACATTGGAGAAATGAGTTTGGAACATTACCACCATCACGGGTAACAATTACAAGATTACGTGATAAGTTTGAGACTGACGGAAGAGTGCAAAACGTCAACAAAGGCCGATCTGGAAGACGTCGCACTTCAACTGACAATGAAAGTGTTGAGACCGTGTTACAGGCCTTCACAAACTCTCCAAATAAGTCTACAAGGCAATGTTCTCGTGAGACTGGTGTTTCTAAATCCAGCCTTCATCGCATTTTCCGACGTGAAAAGTGGAAACCGTACATACCTAGACTGCTCCATGCAATGAATGAGGACGATCCAGATCGTCGAAAAGAATTTTGTGAGTGGTTTTTGCACATGTGTGATGAAAAACAATCTTTTCCTGATTTCATTGTTTGGTCCGATGAAGCCACTTTTAAACTTAATGGTACTATCAATCGACACAACTGTGTGTACTGGGCCACCGAAAATCCAAACGTAACAGAAGAACGAGCACTTAATCAACCAGGAGTGTCAGTGTGGTGTGGTCTGTCTTCCAGAGGACTGATAGGGCCATTTTTCTCTGAGGACACTGTCACAGGTGCTTACTTATCAATGCTGCAAGACAACATTGTACCTTCAATCAGAGCTCTTTTTTTGGAAGAAGAGTGTTACTTTCAACAGGATGGCGCGCCACCACATTACCACAATGACGTTAGAAATTTTCTCAATGTTTGTTTTCCTAGAAGATGGATAGGACGTAGGGGATGTACGGAGTATCCACCACGATCTCCTGACTTAACACCCTTAGACTTTTACTTGTGGAGCACTCTGAAGAACACTGTGTATGCTGAAAAACCAAGGACACTACAGGCCTTGAGACACGAAATTGAAATAGCCTGTGCCAACATTCCACTCCGAACAATCCGAACAGTATGCCGATCTGTTGCGCGCCGTTGTCAAGAATGTATTGATGCTAGTGGCGGACATTTTGAACATTTAAAACATTAAAGTAAGCAGCACAATCATGAAGGTATTGACGCTGCTGGCTGATATTTCGAACATTTAAACATTAAAGAAGCCTATTTGCTACCTATTTACTATCCGCCTATTTTGCTTATTGATATATATGTTAATATGATGTGTAAACATTTTTTGGGGGACACTCTGGTATATATATATATATATATATATATATATATATATATATATATATATATATATATATATATATGACGCGTTCGGTGGAGAAGGGGCGAACGCAACATTTTCGAATTATGCCACAAAATGCAGTTAAAGTTTGTAAACTTTAAACCTTTGTATTTTTCCGGTTTATTGAAATGTTGTATGAATTTGAACACATATTTGAGTAAAATATTGTTGTGTAATATGTCGATATAATAAAACGCCGAGAAATTTTACAATATTATTTATTGATAGCTTCTGATGTTAACTGGTGTAATCCATTATTTGGTCCTCTTCGTCGAATGTTGTATTACCTGCTTCAACTGTTTCGGTTTCTTCCAGTTCCTTTAACAATCTTGTATAATAGTTTACCGCAGTTCCAGGCATTAGGTCTGATAATTCTTTGAGATCTTTTATTTTTTCCTTAGTTATTGGCAGCAATTGGGAATACTTTGGTTGCAGTGTCTGCTGGGCTAGATTGAATAAACTGACACTGTAGGATTTTTTCCCTTTCTGCAGTCTGACGGGATGGCTATTATCTGGGGTTGTGTGGTATGCAGTAGATATTACGTAGCCTTCTTTGTGTTGAAAGTCAAATATTAACTTTCTTGCATCTGTAAATTTAGTAGTTGTTGATTTCCTAATGACAATGCACGTTTTTAGGACGTCAAAATCGAGAAAATCAGCCTGTTTCATTTCTACAACTAGGAAGCGCTGCGAAACGGCTGTAGTTATGGCCGTAACATAATCTTTTTTGGTGTAAATAATATTGCTGTAATTATTTTTTATATTTTGTTCAATTTGGCCAAATTGAGCATCACAGGGCATTGTCGAGTGACCAGAAAGTAGATAGATGTGTTCAATGTGAAGCAATGATGCGGAGTGAATTTCTCTGAGATACATTAAAACCTAAATTTTACCGTGAAAGAGTGCAGACTAACATCTAATTTTTTGCATAGGTAAAGCAAAGGTTTTAAAGGATAATTATACGACAAAAAACTCATTTTTCGAATTTTGTGGCGTTCGCCCCTTCTCCACCGAACGCGTCATATATTGTTAAGCTTTCAAATTACACACTTAAAGGATGAGGTTAAAACGTTGAGATTTTGCAAATCTGGTTACAACTTCCTGGGGGTCGGTGGAGATCCTATAAGCTATACAAAACTGGCCACATTCGGAAAAAAATTTAAAATCAGGTACGATAATAGATAAAGAAAATGAAAAGTTAATTGATTTTGAAAAAGAGCGATGGAGAAAAGTGTTTGAACTTATAATTACTACAATTTTTTACTTGGCAGAACGTAATTTTTGGCCTTTTGAGAAACTAATGATGTTTTATAAACGCTTTACAATGAAAATTTTCTTTGTTTAATCGAACTAATTGCCAAATTCGATCCTGTCATGCAAGATCATCTTACATGCACTGTGACTGCAAAAATAAACGCGAGACAACTCAATTATTATATATCACATATTATTCAATATGAATTAATAACCAACATAGAAAATGAGACAAGGCAAAAAATAGTAGATATGGTGAAGGAAATTAAATAGTATTTGGTATTTTTGCTTTGGAACCCCAGCATCATCCACCAACGACAGTAATCCATAATTCTGTGTTTCATACACAAAGAAAATGAATTCAAGCGTGGAAGTTGTGAATATTTTATTAGTTATATAATAGTTGATAACATTACGGCTAAAGGCGTACCCGAAACGCTTAAACCACAGTTGAAAGTCCAAGGGTTGAAGGTATCGGACTGTCTAGGAAAGGAATACGATCAGGGGACTAACAGGAAGAGTGCGTATCGAGGGATGGAAACACGTATTTTACGCGAAAATTCGCATGTTTTTTATACACCATGTGGCTGCCACATTTTGAATTTAGTACTCGAGGATATTGGCAAATCATCAGTTAAGGCCGTTGCATTTTTGAAACACTGCAGAAATTAGATACCATTTTTTCCGCTTCTACATCGAAATGGACAATTTTAAAACATGTAAAATACCTCTCTCCAAAACCTTTATCAGAGATAAGGTGGGAATGCCGCGTTGAAAGTGTTAAAGCGATTCGATTTCAGGCCTACTAGGAGTGTTTTCACACAATAATGGCTGATGCCGGCCATGGAATTTTTTGCACAAAATTTTAAACTTACAAAACCTTGCTCTGTGACCTTTCAATAAACATTTAAAACATGTTGTGGACTTAGTTACCCTGTCCTTTCTCTCCTCAACAGGTAAAGCCTCAGCCACCTCACATTTATATGACTTCGCAAAATATGCATTCCTTGATTCCCTTTAATTTATTCTCAGAGGATGCATGTAGAGTTGACACTCTACCTGGGCTATTCCTTTTGTAGAAACTTTGGTGCTGTGTTGTCCCCTTGTTTAACATCCCACTGTGCAAACTCAATTCCCTCTCGTCTTGCTAATTCTGTGCTTAAAAGACTTAACATCTGCTGAAGGGGGATGTACATATGTTCTATGTTCTGTAAAGTGTCCTCTACTTAATTCAAGCAAAATTGAGCTAGGCACTTTAGACTTCAGTATAGTGACCAACATTATACCATACCTTTCCATTCCTACACCCAAGTTGTCCAGGGACCTAGTTCTAACTTCAAATTCATCATATAACTGCCGTAGCTCCTTGACACTATTGGGATTATTAACAGGAGGTATAGCTAAAAGTTCGCAGAGGTGGCTTTTAATTAAGATCTCTGGCTTACCAAACCGTTTCTTTAATATATCCCAAGCCACATTATAATTAGCCTCTGTTAATGCTAATCCTGCTATTGTCTTTGCTGCCTCCCTTTTCAAGAGGGACTGCAAATAATTAAACTTCTCCACCGCGCTTAACACTTGACTAGAATGAACTGCTGATTGAAAACTGTCTGCCCATCCTTGCCATTCCTGAATACTCCCAGAAAATGTTTTGAGTACAAGCCTCGGTAAATGAACTGCAGATCTGTTAACCTTAACTTCACAAACACCATTTGTCGAGGGTTGTGTCTCATTATTAGACCTGGTCTCTAACTGTACTGAGCTGCTAAACTCTTTTGTCTGTGGCATACTTTAATTATATCATCAATAATCTCTTCAAAGTAAATTATGTTATTTTCTATTTCATCCTCTTCTATAAGAGCCTCAATTTTAACATTTACTTCGCTTAGACCAACCTTTTTAGTTTATAATATGGAAAGCTGTGCAGTCACTAAGCTTAAATCCTCTTGCTCTATGGCAGAATCTATGGTGGCAATGATCTTTGTAATTAGACCTTTGTAGGCGCTTCTCCTTTTTTTTAAACTTGTTCAATTCAGCTGCACTCATCTTCAATGCAAACAACAATTGGGCTCAATGCCAAATAAGCTGAATTGGCAAAAATACTTAACCAAACTGATCAAACTCAAATTTTGCTTTTTTCAAATAAACTGAATTGCTTGGTTGGGGTACTGACCAACCACCAGTATAGAATACCAAATTTTCCACCCAAGTAACTGGCGCACTGAAGTCTGCAACCTTCGCCGACGAATAATAAACCAAAACTAACCAAACCGGTAAAAATGTAGGCCCAAAACAACGACAGACGCGTAGCCAAATTTCGCAATTGGGCGACCAAACTTTCTACCCAGGGACCTTAACTCAATTATGCTCAACCCGTCTAGGCCTAACTTGGGCTACAATTTGCACAATCAGAACTTTGCCGAAAAATAGTCACTGACTATTCTTGGGATAGAATCCGGTTCGAAGGACCATGTTATTTTTTATTTTATTGGGTTCAGAATCCCAGCTGGGCCGTGAACGGCCAAGCTCTGAAGGGCCAGTTTAACCTACAGCCCAAGTTAAGCTAGACTAAAAACTTACGAACTTGGAGGTCCTATTAGGTCCTACCTCAGGGTTGCTGACTCGATGTGGGCCTACCTTTAGCCTCAGTTGCATAAAATTAAGATAAAAAACAAAAGGGGCACTATTTATGGTCTTCTTTTTAAACTTTGCAACAACAACACAACCTGCATCATCGCAAGATGTAACAATCTTGTATCTAAACAACCAAACTGAATTGCAAGAGAGCTCTCTATAAGACCACGCCTTGTAAGTGCCGCATTCAACAAACGAGTAGGAAGGACGCGCAGCGCCCCAAAAAAAAATTATGCCACAAGAGTGCCCAAACAATGATGCTACAAGAGCCCAAAAATGCTAGCTCTAAATTAAGTGAATTTTTCACTAACCTTACAATTATGAGATGGATATATATACACCTTAACTTAATATATACAAACAATGCTGCATCAATCAGCTTAGTCATCATATCACCTTGGGACAACAATGGCTCTTCCTCTTCTTCTAACAACGTAAAAGTATTGACAAATTATGAGAGGACCCTCTCAAAGACCATTTGTGGTTGAATATGCTGATGAGATTGCAAGAAATGCACATATCTATGGCACAGAATATGAGACTTTAGTAACCTTTTCACAAATTAAAACCAAAATAAGGAAGACCCTTTACTCACTGTGGCAGAATCACTGGGAGCGATACTTTAATGTAAGAGATGGGACCCTAGTTAAAGTAGCTAATGGACATCCATTCCCCAAGGGACTGTCACGACCTGATGCAGTTGTATTAGCAAAGGTGAGACTGGAAATCTGTTACTTTACTCATCAACATTATTTTTCTAACAATCGGAGAACCTTTTGTACCTCCTGCCAAGTCCAAATGACATTACATCTTTTACTGAGTGGCCAGTTTTTGAGAGAGACCGGTTTCCTTTGATTGAATATTGCAGAAGGTGTAACAGGAATTTCTCACTGCTTATCCTCCACTCGGAGGACTTTCTTCTTAAAATAATACTAATCTTCCTTCGTATCACTAACTTTTATGGTAACATTTAAGCCATTCAGTGCTACCTTTGTATGTTTTTTCAATGTATGATAGTAACTTCTTGTTGTGATAGTTTAATGTCACTGATCATGAATAATATAATAATATACTTGTGAATGTCATTTCTCCTACTAATAGATAATGCAATAGTTGTTAGTTTATACCGTCATAATTTCACCTCATAGTTAGGTTACTAACAGGCCTTATCAAAGGCCTTATTAAAGATTGTATAATATAATTGACTAAAAACCAAAGGAATAGGCCAAATTAGTACAAATACCAATACTCTTGATAACAATAAACTAATAAAATATATAATTAAAACTCAAAAAAAGGTCAACAAAGAAAGTAAAAGAGATGCAAATAATATACCATCACAGAACAAGACCAGACTAAATTACAAGCAAAATATTCCAAGGGTTCTTTGTCATTTTTCTATGTAAATGCAAGAAGTATCCGAGATAAAATAAATGAATTCAAGGCATACATAGGTATTGAAAATCCTGGTTATGATTGTCACTGAAACTTGGACAAAATTCAGTACAATACTAGATAGTCCATTTAGTGAAAGAGATAATACCATTACTTATGAAATTGATGGCTATGAACTTTTTTATTATGAACGTAAATATTCAGAGGGTGGCGGAGTATTTATTTATGCCAAGATAAATCTGAATCCAGTTGAAGTTACCTCCGTTAAAGAAGAAATAGTTGAATCTGTATGGATAGATATTGGGCATAAAAATGCCAGGAAAATCAGGATAGGGGGTATCTACAGTATAGACCCCAAAGTAGAGAAGAAAATAAGTATGTAGAAAATAAACTTATTGGTGAAATAAATAAAACAATGACAAGCAATATTATTATTGTTGGAGATTTCAATTATAGGTATATAGACTGGGAAATATTACAAACACCAGAAAGTAATGAGAGATTCTTAGACTGTATAATTGAGAACGGTTTAACACAGTTAGTAAAGGAGCCAACCAGTGCCGATGCCATTCTAGATTTAATTCTAACAAATAATCCATATACCTTCCAGGATATCTCAGTTTCAGAAACACTAGGTTCAGGTGATCATTGTATCTTTCGGTTTAATATTGTTTGTAATTCAAGACCTAGTGAAAATAAAGTAGAAATCCCAGATTTTAAAAGAGGAAATATAAATGGACTAGTAAATGATCTGTGTCTAATAAACTGGACAGATATTCTACAGCCTGAACAGACAGTAAATAGTATGTGGGAAAAATTTAAAAGTATAATAATGAACATACAAAGGAAGCATATCCCACAGTGTAAAATCAGAACTGGGAAAAACTAAAAAACAACCTTGGATAAACTGCAATGTAAAAAGAGCAATCAGAGAAAAAACAAAAGCATTTTTTAAATTCAAAAGAACTAAAAATGGCACAGACTCCGAAATATATAAAAGTAAAAGAAGCATTTGCAAGAAAGCAATCAGAGATAGCAAACGAGACCTGGAAAAAGCCTAGTTAAGAATTCAAAAAACAATCCTAAAAAGTTTTTCAGTCACTTCAATTTGAAAAGTAGAGTGAAAAAGAAAATTGGCCCCCTCCATATAGATGATAAAACTATAGATGATGATCTTGGAATAACTGAAGAACTAAACAAATACTTCTCATCAGTATTCACAAATGAAAATTTAAATAATATTCCTGATCTTATACTACCAGGACAAGATAGAGAAATAAATGAATTAAGAGTAACAAAACTAGATATCCTAAAAGCAATAGATAAATTAAAAATGGAAAAATCTCCAGGGCTAGATGAAATGCATCCAATAGTCATAAAAGCTGCCAAAAAGAATACAGCACAAGCACTAGAAATTATTTTTAATAAATCATTGATATGTACTGAAATTCCAGAGGATTGGAAGAAAGCAAATGTGGCTCCAATCTTTAAAAAAGGAAACAGAAACTTGGCAAAAAAATACAGACCCATCAGCCTCACCTCCATTATTTGCAAATTACTCGAAAGTATCATTAGAGGTAAAGTTACTGAGCTCCTTGAAGAGTGCAACCTTATAAATGATAGCCAGCATGGCTTTCGAAATGGAAGGTCCTGTCTAACCAACTTGATTGAATTTTATGATGGAGTCCTATTGCATTTGGACAATAAAGAGCCAGTAGATATAGTATACTTAGATTTTGCAAAGGCATTTGATACTGTTCCTCATGCAAGATTGTTGGTAAAAGTTAGAGCCCATGGTATAAGAGGTCATATAGCTGACTGGATAGAAGAATGGCTGAGAAACAGAAAACAGAGAGTTCATCTAAATGGAAAATAAGTCTATTTGGAGACCCGTATTGAGCGGAGTCCCACAGGGGTCTGTGCTGGGACCTCTGACTTTTGTTGTCTATATAAATGATCTCGAGAAGGGCCTATCATGTAAACCTCAAAATTTGCTGATGATACAAAATTAGGCCATAATGTTAAGTCAGTAGCAGGAGCAATGACAATACAAAAAGACTTAGACAGAGTAACAGCCTGGGCAGATAAGTGGGAGATGAGATTTAATGTTGATAAGTGCAAGGTTATGCATATTGGGCCAAAAAAATCCAGAATTTGAATACAATATGAATGGAATTTGGATTAAAAATGACGATAAAGAGAAAGACTTGGGTGTCACTGTGACTAATGAACTTAAACCCTCAAATCACTGTATGGAAATCAGAAATAAAGCAAATGTTATAATGTTATAATGTTTCAGACCAACAAAGACCCTAGGATCCACTCATGGCTGGTCTACCTAACTGTGTTCGTAACTGTGTATTCTGTATGTCCTCCGTGGTGGCGGAGGGGACCTACAATGGTACGTGGGTACCGACCACAAGAACATAAGAAATTTATGTAAAAACTGCCTGTACATTGGCAACGACCAATTTTTACAAAACTAAATAATTATCAATTTAAAACTAATTAATTATAGATTTAAAACTAAAGATAGAATCTCTGGATCCAGAGGATCAAGTCATAATAGACTACTATCCACAAATATGTTACACTCTATATCTATTTATAACCGACATGCAAATATATCAGATCCAAAGAATCCAGTCAATTTCATTACGGTGTCCATCAATACTAGTACCTTGCCAACCAAAAATAAGTCACGGTCCATATCGATTGCGGACCAAGTCAAAATTTACCACCATATACATTACAATATATATACTTAGGAGGAAAAGTGTAGGTGTGGCTGTAAAGACTGTACAGTAATGTCGAAATGTGTGTGCACCCATTTTGGGTCTCCCATTTCAAGGTGTTTGTGTTGGCAAGTGAAGATCATGAGTTTTTCAATACCTCACAGTACTATGGGGGGCACCGCTCGGCAGAGGAATCTCTTTAAATGGGGTGTGTAAGGACAGACAGTATCCCCTAACCCAAGATGCTGCCTCCTATATCCCACAACACTTGTGTTGAGCTGTAGGATCTATCACCACAAAGCCTTAATTTTACTACCTTAAACTATATCCATCTATCAACAAATGCATCTAATCGATTTTTAAACATGTTTATAGTACGTGCTACTAATTACTTTTACCGGCAAACTATTCCAGCTATTTACTATTCTATGCGTAAAAAAGTTTTTGGCAACTGCTGTCTCGAACCTTCTACTTGTCAACTTACACCCGTTATTTCTAGTCCTATTATATTGAGATATTTCGAAAAAGCTATCTCTATCTACGTTATCGAACCCATTCATAATTTTGAAAACCTGGATTAGATCACCCCTTAGCCTCCTAGTCTCGAGCGTTGTCAATTTTAACTCCTTAAGCCTATCCTCGTACGACTTTGACCTAAGCGACGGAATCATCTTAGTTGCTCGTCTTTGAACTCTTTCGATTTTGTCCATATCTTTGCGCATATGCAGATTCCAAAATTGGACAGCGTACTCCAAATGGGGTCTAACTAATGATTTATAAAAAGGAACTATAATATCGCGCGATTTTTACTCAAAATTTCGAGCTATAAAACCTAACACTTTGTTCGCCTATTGACCGCTACTGTACTTTGTTTCGCTACTTTAAATCACCAATGACTAAACTCCTAAATCTTTTTCCTGCTCTACGCTTGTTAAATCTTTCCCTGACATACTATACGCAAAATTACCGTTAGCGAACCTATATGCAAAATTTTGCACTTAACGTTAAATCTCATTTGCCATGTGACTGACCACATCAACGATTTTTATTCAGATCTTTCTGGATTTTACCTCTATCTTCGCCATTAATCGCCCTACCATCCAGCTTCGTGGTCATCCGCAAACTTTGAAACTGTACTGACTAGGCCGACATCTAAATCGTTAATATAATAAGAAAAAGCAAGGAGCCCAATACAGAACCCTGAGGAACGCCGCTCGCTACATTAGCCCAAGACGACTCCGCTCCATCAATGATCACCCTCTGTTTCCTACCTCGCAACCATCTTCTATCCAATTATTACTAAACCCCTGATTCCAAGAGTTAGTTTTTTTCAATGAGTCTTTTGTGCGGCACGGTGTCAAACGCTTTTTTGAAAATCTAAATACACTACATCAACCGCCCGAGTCTATCGTAACGTCAACCACGCTTTGGAAAAATTCAAAAGATTAGTTAAGCAAGATTGTTTCGCCTAAAACCGTGCTGCGTATTTCTAACTAGTTATGCAATTCTAAGTGTTCGACTATACGATCCCTAATATTGATTCCAGTAGCTTACCTATAACAGACGTTAAACTGATTGGCCTATAATTTCCCGCCGCACCTTTGTCGCCTTTCTTAAAGATAGGTGTTACGTTTGCTAACCTTGAAATTATCTGGTACGCACCCCTCAGAAATAGAACGCATTAAAACTCTTTGTTAGCGGCAACAATGCTATCTTTAATTCTTTTAGTGTATGGGATAATGGAATCCGGACCCGGTGATTACGCGTTTTCATTTTATCAATATAGCGCATTACCTCCCATTCACTAACCACGATATTATCCAAAATATTACCATATGAAAAGGTATTATGTCTATGACCGTAGGGATATTCGTTACATCTTCTATAGTAAAAACTGACGTAAAAAATTCGTTTAGCAAGGTAGCCATTTCCTTGTTTTCAGAAACTAGATCTCCGTTTACATTTTTCAAAGGCCCCAAGATACTTTTTACTGGATTTCTATTATTGACGTATTGAAAGAATCGCTTGGGGTTTTTTTACCGTCACGAGCTATGAAGATTTCAAATTCGCGCTTGGACTTTTTTATTACACTTTTCGCTTCACGCCTCATTGATATGTAGTTGTTTCGTAACCCAAATTGTCTTTATCGCACTTATGTAGCCTATAAGCCCTATCTCTACTCTATAATGTCTCCTACTCGAGAAGTAAACCACAAGGGCTGTTGTTTACTTTCGCACGCTTAATTTGGACGGTACACATCTCATTTATAGTCCTAAATACCGTTTCGAATGATTCCCACATTAGTTTTGCGTTGGAGTTCCCATTACGTTTTCTCAATTGACGTGTGGACAATTTATTTCGAAATTTACTAAAGTCTGCCTGCTGGAAGTTAGGAATTTTAGTCGAGTTAGTTGGTTTCGAGTGACTTACTGAGAGGACAAACTCTACCATATTGTGATCGCTATGCTTAACTGTTCTATTATTTGAAGATCAGTAATTAGCCTATCATCCGTAGTTATTACTAAATCTAAAATACTGTCCAACCTCGTAGGTTCCCCAACCTTTGAATAAGAAAGCTATCCTCGAGAAAATTAACTAAACGATTACCTTCCGCGTCCCTGCATTGTATCGTAATTCACGTTGTCGCAATTAAAGTCACCCATAACTAAAGCCTGCTCACTACCGATTATTCTCTTTATTTCACGATATAACGCTTCGTCCTTATCAGCTGTTTGATTAGGGGGGGCCTATATATAACCGCAACAAGAAGTTTGAAATCGTTCAATTTAAGTTCTGCTATAGTCGAATCTATCGGTTCTGGAATTCTGTGCTTTACTTCTATAACGTTCGCAATATTATCTTTGATATACAACATAACACCGCCTCCTCGCCTACCTATTCTGTTTTTAACAAAAAGTCTATAACCTTTAATTTGATACTCCCCTACAAAGTCACGTGTTTCAGTGCTAAGCCACGATTCACTTATCGCAATTACATCATAGTCTTTACAAGCAATTAAAGAAAACAATTCGTTTATTTTATTTCGTAGTCTACGAGCATTTAGGGATAGAACCTTCAAATTGTTTGTAATGCTAGACTCAATCTCATGCAGAGACACATTGAATACAAATCACCCAATATTATAAAGCAACTATACATTTCATATGTGAGACCCCTCCTCGAATACTGTATTCAATTTAATAGTCCCTATTTGATACAAGATATTGAAAAACTCGAAAAAGTACAGAAACGAGCAACAAGAATGATCCCATCTCTAAGACAATTGACATATAAGGTGTAGCTGGGTCCTTCTTGGTGCTACTTGTATTTGCCGGGAAGAATGAAGGATACGAGAGGGCTATCTCTTTTAGGGGCCTCTCGTGTCCTCTTCTCTCCCTGTCGTTTGGGGTTGGCGTCTTGAAGGAAAAGCCGGTCGTTTTCAGAGTTTATTGAGTTCTTGGTTGGCTGAGGTTATTTTACAGAAGATTTTGTTATTATATACAGCTGAATTAATTAAATATATATATATAAATTTATGTACAATACTTATTTATAAAGATTATATATGATTCTTAAAATTACACAATGATAAAATATATACAATTTGGTACGCGCAAAATTGGTTTGTCGGTAACTAATATAAAAATAATATAAATGCGGAAAATTAACTGCGCGGCCCCACACTACTGCCCACCCCGAGAAGCGGAGCACGTATATCAAAAGTAGAAATATTCGGGTCTTGATTTGAATCGGATCCTTCGTCCAGCTCGCGTTGATCCTCGGTCGGCCTCGTTTCCGGTTGTTGCGTTGTCCTGCGCGCCCGTCCTGAGGTCTGTATTTGCTACCTCCGAGGTGCGTCCTCCATCGTCCTTTTTCCTTGCGTGCTTTTTCTCCGATCCGATGTCGTCCGATTGTGCGCCCGGTACCTGTGTGGGACCTGAAACTATATACGCCGGTTTTAAACGATTAATTGAAATGGCTTCTGATGATCCGTTAGTTTTTTCTATTACGAAGTACTTATCGTGGCGTTCGAGAACACGGAAAGGTCCTTGATATGGTGCCTCGAATGGTTTTCGAACGCGGTCGATGCGTACCCATACGTGGCTTGATTTGTGGAGTTCCGATGGAATGAATGATTTGGGGGCTGAGTGAATGTTTCCTTGAGAGAGTTGGGCGAAATCGATTTGCGTCATTTTCTTGGCTAATTCGGAGATGAATTTTGAATTGGATTTTGACGACGAATTGGCGATCATTGGCCTCGGGCATAATAGGGTGGTTCCGGTGACGGTGGTGAACGGTGAATAACCCGATTCGTTGGGGAGACTGCGTAAACCAAGGAGAACTATGGGTAAAGCGGGGAGCCAATCTTGTTTTCGAGCGATGATTGCTGTCTTGATGGTGCGATGAGATCTTTCAATTATTCCGTTGGTCTGAGGGCGATACGACAAAGTTCTTAGTCGGTGAAATCCGATGAGAGCTGAGAGTTCCCTAAAGAGTTCGGATTCGAATTGGGATCCGCGGTCCGTTATGACTTGCAGTGGTACACCAAATCTTGAAATCCATACATCGAGAAATGCGTGTGCTATTGATGTGGCTGTAGTATCAATCAGAGGATATGCTTCTATCCATCTTGTGGCACGATCGATGCAGGTTAGGAGATATCTATATGGGGAAGGATATGTTTGACCGGGCAAAGTGGTTGGCGGTAAGGGACCGACGATGTCGATATGTACCGTTTCAAATCTTGAACTTGGTAAATCGAAGGGGGTTATTTCTGATTTTGTATGGCGAGAAATTTTTGAGGATTGACATGATTCACAATTTCGGGACCAAGTTCGAATATCCTTATTCATTGAGGGCCAAAAGTATCTTGATTTAATGATACGAAGTGATTGCTTGATGCCTGGATGAGAAATATTATGAAATTGATTGAAGATGGAAGATCGATGCTGCTTGGGAACAAAAGGACGGGGATATGGCGTGGATGTATCGCAATATAAAGTTGTATTTTCTGGAAACGGGAACGGCTTGAGACGTGGGAGAAATTCTTGCGTTTCTTGATCTTTTTGTTGAGATTCCGCGATTGCTGATAAATCGAAAGCGTCGATATGTACTGCGTTTACGTTGCGTGAAAGGCAGTCCGCTACGACGTTTTCGGATCCACAGATATGTATTACATCGCATACGTATTCCGTGATGGCAGACCAATGACGTTGTTGTCGGTCTGTCTTGGCTCGTAAGGGACTCTTGTAGGCAGAAACCATCGGTTTGTGATCCGTGAAGAGTATTACTTGACGACCTTCTAAAAATTGACGGAAATGCAGGACGGCTAGGTATGCTGCGAGTAATTCTCTATCGTATGCGGCGTACGCTTGCTGAGTTGTAGTTAATTTCTTGGAAAAGGCGATGGGAACTGGTGTGCTGTCGATTATTTGATGAAGAACTGCTCAAGCTGCTATTTGTGAGCAGTCCGTAACTAATGAAGGATTGAGCTTGATGGAAGAGGATGACAAAGCGTAACGGCGTTCCGTAGTGCATCCTTGACATCTTGAAAGGCTTGAATTGCTTCGTCGTTCCACTGTAGACTTTTGCTTTTGACTTGAGTTCTGACGATTTCACTTAAAGGTGAGACTAAATCGGCGTAACGGGGTATCATATGGCGATAGAATCCGTCATTCCTAGGAATCTTCTGAGGCTTTGGTAATCTTGCGGTTGGGGAATATCTTGAATTTTGGAGACTTTGTTTACAGGAGGACGAATGCCTGCTGGGGAAACTTCATGACCCAGAAATTCAATTTTGGATTGCTGAAATATGCATTTTTCTAAGGAAATTCTTAAATTGTGTTCTTGAAGGATCTTGAATACGCGTTCTAAGTCTTTCAAATGGTCAACTGCATTATTTGAATGGACTAAAATATCGTCGAGATACACAAATACGCAGTCAACTCCTCTGAAAATTGTATCCATGAAGCGTTGAAATGTTGCAGGGGCGTTTCTTAAACCAAATGGCATGTATAAATACTGAAATAAACCAAATGGAGTTGTTATAGCCGTTTTCTCGATATCTTCTGGGTGGACTGGAATTTGGTGATATGATCTGACTAGATCGATTTTGCTAAAGCATGATTTTCCGTGCAGAGATGTTGACAGACTTCTTATATGAGGAAGTGGATATCTGTCCGGTTTCGTGACAGCGTTTAGGCTTCTATAATCACCACACGCCCGCCATTCGCCTGGTATCTTCTTCGGAACGAGGTGTAACGGTGAGGCCATGGTGATTTTGAGGGTTCTATAATTCCATCTTGAAGTAAGTTGTTGAAAGTAGCCTTAGCTGAGGATAATTTATCGGGTGGAAGACGTCGAGGGCTTGCAAACACTGGTGGTGCGCTGCCAGTGTCGATGGTATGCTTGACAGTGTTGGTGGAAACTTTCTGCGGTTGAGCTGGTTTCAGTAGTGAGGAGTACTTGTCAAGCAGGTTCCTGATTTCTTGAGGTAATTTGTCGGTAGGGTTAATATTGATGAGGTGAAGGTCTTTGGATTGCACAGGTTTAGTAGTGGCTTGAAGAGTTGTTGCTCTATCCTTCAAAATGCCATGCTTGCAGTCCACAAGGATGTCATAATGGGATAGAAAATCGGCGCCGAGAAGTGGACTGGAGACTTGGGCGACGACGAATGGCCACCTGAATATTCTTCGTAATTTAGGAATTGATATGTCCAGTGTTACTTCTCCGAATATTTCGAGCGGCTGACCGTTTGCGGTGGAAATCTTTACTGCGGTTGGGTGGAGTTGACAATCATTGACACAAGTTGGTGGTAAAATTGAGATGCTCGCTCCTGTGTCAATGATAAAATTGGCCTTCAGACTGGCGATGCGAGCTGCGACTGAGATCAGCGGCAGGCCGGAAGTCGCGTTAATCACAGCCTGCTTATCTAGTTTTCCGACGTTTCTCTTGATGGTGAGGAAGATCTTGAATTTGGGCGTGACGAGGGGAGCAGCTTGGCGTCATCTTTATTTGGCCACTTGCACCATGGCCTGCAGGTCCTTGCTTGGGGCCATAATAAAGGTGCGCGCGGCACACCACCGGCCGCTGATTCTCGCTGAAAGGTTTTAGGCCGATGGGGATATTCGTTCTTGGGCTTGTATTGGCTCGAGTTGACGTTGGCGCCGCGTAGCAGCTTTGTTGAGCGAACGGTATTAACTCATCGGCTAGTTTGCCGAGTTGAGTTAGCGTAGCTCCTTTTGTGCTGCTACGACGGGCGCTATTGAGGATGGGAGCGCCTGGATGAATTTATGCTTCACCAAATCATCGCTGACGCCCACCTTCAGTGCCGTTTGGTGGATATCTTGAAGGAATTGGGAGGGCTTTCCAGTGAGAGGAGTGTTGGATGAGTCGTTCGAAGAGTTCTGGCTTCGTCTTTTCGTAATGACTCACGATTTCTTCTTTTAAATCGGTGTACGACTTGTTGGAGAGAGTTGCTGCTGAAATTCGTGAGACGACTTCGGGGGGTAACGAGGCTAGAACATGGAAAAATTTGGTCTCTTCGGATGTTATTCTGGAAATGTGGAATTGTGCCTCCATGATGGGGAACCATCCTGCGGCCGACGCTTCAGAGAACGTGGGTGGCTTGATGGTGACATGGTGCACTCCTGATTCAACAGGTTCCATCTTGCGGGAATGTAATTCGGGTCTGCTGCTGCTTTGGTTCCGACCGGCTACTACGGGTGGGCGGCGAAGAGGCGTGGCTTCGGTTTGTTCCGCCCGGCGACTGAAGGATGCTGCTTCCGCTGGCTGCTTCGGGTCACTCCGGGGTCACCAATTGTAGCTGGGTCCTTCTTGGTGCTACTTGTATTTGCCGGGAAGAATGAAGGATACGAGAGGCAGTCTATCTCTTTTAGGGGCCTCTCGTGTCCTCTTCTCTCCCTGTCGTTTGGAAGGTTAGCATCTTGAAGGAAAAGCCGGTCGTTTTCAGAGTTTATTGAGTTCTTGGTTGGCTGGGGTTATTTTACAGAAGATTTTGTTATTTTATATACAGCTGAATTAATTAAATATATATATATAAATTTATGTACAATACTTATTTATAAAGATTATATATGATTCTTAAAATTACACAATGATAAAATATATACAATTTGGTACGCGCAAAATTGGTTTGTCGGTAACTAATATAAAAATAATATAAATGCGGAAAATTAACTGCGCGGCCCCACAAAGGAAAGACTGGCGTATCTAAACATGTTCTCATTTAAAGGAGGTTAAGGGGTGATATGATAGAGGTGTATAAAATGATAAAAGGGTTGGATAAGATAGATTTTGATTCTCTTTTCATTAAAGACCACAATAACCAGATTAGAGGTCATAATGAAATTATTTAAGCCAAGATGTAGAACAAATTTAAGAAAACATAGTTTCACAAACAGAGTAATTAAGTTTTGTAACAGTCTGACAGAAGAAGTGATGACTTCAGATACACTTGATTCCTTCAAAAGAAGGTTGGATAGTTTGATGTCTGCAAGGGACATCTGGTGATAGTGTTTAAGCCCATTTTTATTGCATGAATAGTAGTAGTTTATTTCATATATATTATGTGCATTTAGGTGATAGATCCCACAGCTCAACAGAAGTGTTGTGGGATATAGGGAGGCAGCATCTTGGGTTAGGGGATACTCTCTGTCCGTACACACCCCCATTTAAAAAGATTCCTCTGCCGAGCGGTGCCCCCCCCATAGTACTGTGAGGTATTGAACAACTCATGATCTTCACTTGCCCCACAAACACCTTTAAATGGGAGACCCAAAATGGGTGCACACACATTTCTACATTACTGTACAGTCTTTACAGCCACACCTACACTTTTCCTCCTAAGTATGTATACTGTAATGTATATGGTTGTAAATTGTGACTTGGTCCGCAATCGATATGGACCGTGACCTATTTTTGGTTGGCAAGGTACTGGTATTGACGGGTACCGTAATGAAATTGACTGGATTCTTTGGATCTGATATATTTGCATGTCAGTTATAAATAGATATAGAGTGTAACATATTTGTGGATAGTAGCCTATTATGACTTTGATCCTCTGAATCCAGAGATTCAATCTTTAGTTTTAAATTGATAATTAATTAGTTTTAAATCGATAATTAATTAGTTTTGTAAAAATTGGTTGTTGCCAATGTACAGGCAGTTTTTATATAGTGGGGCCACCTCGATGGGCCGAAGTGGCCCCTAGTGTGCCCACTATAAAAATTTCTTATGTTCTTATGAGTGTTCTGGAAATGGCCCCAGAACTGAAGATTGTGTTGGCTTCCTTATTGTCCTTTTTCGTCTCGCACTTCATGCTCTCATTATTAACGAAATCTCTAGTCACTTACAATTTAGTCTAATACATGTATGTGTGTGTGTGTGTGTGAATGACCCTTCTTGGTTGGCTGCACAAAAACAGACTAATAATAATAATAATAATAATGTGGTTCAAGAACGTAAAATAGAACAACCAACCATTTGAGAAGACTGAGGGAACGAGTTCCGTTGCTCTTGTATTAGTTGTTTAAATGAGTGTCTTTCGGTTTTCACGTCAAATTAATGCGTTTCGGCGCATGTTTTAATTTATGAATATTAAATAATGTTTTCTCGTATCACAATATCAAGTTGTTATTTGGTTTAAATTACAAAATATTTAGCCACGAAAATGAAACCGATCCTACCGTAATGATGGTAGGCCAAGTAGACTTAATCCCACCGTCACGGGCGGGGCGCCCCAGAAACAAGATAAGGAACATTATAGAAACAAAATTCTTATAAACTGTAAAAGGATCTTGATAGATTAGTTGCTTGGACTAGTAAATGACAGATGGAATTCAATGTTAAAAAATGCAGTTATTTTGGTAGAAATAATGAGAACTTTAGTTATGAAATGCAAGGGAACTGATTAGAGGATAAGAACATAAGAAATTTTGGTTATTATTCGTTTTTTGACCCAGTCACACTGAGCTATAACAGCAATATATATTGAATAATCAATCAAAATTGAGTAAGAAAATATATACAGGTGTCCCAGGAGGAAATGTCAAGAATGCACCATTTGACTGGGTATTTCTAAGTAGAAAGTATTATATTGACATGTGCCTGATTCCCAACCATTACCGAGATACAGGCCTCTATGGTTTCTGGGAAGGTGGATTGGACGTTAAGGACCTGTGGCATGGCCCCCTCATTCACCTGACATCACTAGATTTTTTTGTCGGGGGTTCTTGAAGAGTAATGTTTATCAGCAGGGTAAGCCCGAAACTAGGGAGCAGTTGGTTGCATATATACAGGATGCGTTCATAAATCTCAGAAATGAACTTCTGCGTTTTCCTTGGTAAGACTCGATGGATTAGAGGCTCGCTGCATACATTGAAGAAGGAGGGGGTCACTTTGAAACCATTCTGGGTTAATACGAGTTATTGTACTCAGAATATCAAAAGAAAATATAATTATAAAATATTAAAGCATAATTTTCTCATTATTTTCATATAAGTCACTATGCTCGCAGGTGCGTCCTTACCAAATTATGTAGATTTGAATATTATGATATTTTTGCAACATTTTTTTCCTACCTTCCCAATATTTGCCTGGTGACATCATGAAAATATGATATATGAGCTAGGCTTGGGCTATTTTTTGGCTACTCTGTGACTTAATTAGTTGGATGTTTTCTGTTCTGGCTATTTTTATTTTTGTAATTGGATTCAGTTTGGTTGTGTTTGTGATAGAATTATGACGTGCTGTTCGTGTGGTTTCTGACTTTGAGAACTTGATTTGTCATGTGCCCTAGATGAAGAGAAAGCATTGGATGTTTTTAGCAATTACGGCGTTATTCTCTTATCCTTAACTTGCCCGAAATGTGACAGTGCCTAATACGAAAAGATCAGAAGATATTTAGGTGAAATAACCAATATTAACCAGTTAGGCCAACTGAATACCCTTGATGATTGGTTAGGTTAAGTAATGATATTTTCGTTAGTTTTAGGCATTTTAGGTTACTATTTCCACTTGTTAGGTTAGGTTAGGTTAATACCAAAATACATTTTTCTAGTAATATTTGATGTGTTTTGCTTAGATTTTGACCTTCATTTCCCTTGAAAATGAGCCAAACTTCAAAGTATTATAACTTTGTTGGATCTCATTTCTGATGGAAATGGAGGTCAGATTTGAACAAATCACATCAAATACTACTAAAAAAATGTATTTTGGTATGTAAAATGACTGAGTTACTCAATATACCTAATTATCTTTAGGTGAAATAACCAATATTAACTGGTTAGGCCAACTGAATGCCCTTGATGATTGGTTAGGTTAAGTAATGATATTTTCATTAGTTTTAGGGTTAGGTTAGGTTAGGTTAGGTTAATACCAAAATACATTTTTTAGTAATATTTGATGGGTTTTGCTTAGAGTTTGACCTACATTTCCCTTGAAAATGAGCCAAACTTCAAAGCATTATAACTTTGTTGGATCTCATTTCTGAGGGAAATAGAAGTCAGATTTGAACAAATCACATCAAATACTACTAGAAAAATGTATTTTGGTGTGTAAAATGACTGAGTTACTCAATATACGGTACATAATTACCCCATTCTGCAATAAGTGCAATAGTGTATTGTATATTTGTACTTTTTGTAAACCACAAGTGTCATTAAATAGTATCTAAGATTGCCTTTTTATTATATTTTAATTACCCAAATGTAGAGGCCTGTATCTCGGCAACGGTTGGGAATCAGACCCATATCGATATAATACTTTCTACTTAGAAATACCCAGAGTGAAATGGTGCATTCTTGACATTTCCTCCTGGGACACCCTGTATATATCTTATGCAAATTTGTATAAAATGTGTTTTTATTAAAATATATTTCTTATTTTTGGTGTTTTTTCAATATACATATATATCGATTATTTGGTGAATATTTCTTATTTTTGGTGATCTGGCTACTTCTGTGTAATTCAATTTGTCCTGTTTTACAAATAAATCATTTTTAGCAATTGGTTGTCTGTTCAGTTCAATTTTTTTGTGACAAAGTATGACGTGTCAGTTATGCATATTTGATTTTGAAGACGTGATCCACAATATTGCCCTCGATGAAGACAAGAGTTTAGACCTTTTTTTTCAATCACGGAATAATTAAGACATCCGTGACCTGCCCTAAATGCAATAGTGCTTGTATTTTAAGAAAAGACCAGAAGGTCTTTAGGTGCCATAAAAAAAATCCTAAAAATAAATATGTCATTGTTTCAGTTTAAGGGTACCATAGGCAAAATTTAGTGGACTACCCATGCAAGGTTGGCACATGTTGTTACATTATCATTTGTATAATTTAGGTCTCAGGGGTACAGGGGTGGAGCCCCCATAAAGATCACGCATCACAAATTGATCGGTCCTAATGTTTTGCAGACAGTTCAGTACGTGACACCGGTTAGGTCAACTGTACGCCCTTGATGATTGGTTAGGTTGTCATGATATTTTCGTTTAAATTTGTTAGTTTAAACGAAAATGATGAGTGCAAACTTTTCTGGTTAATTTTGAGGTGTTTTGTATGAAACTGCCATCCGTTTCCTGTGCAAATGCGTAGTTTTCAAGATGACGATATCTCAAAAACTACGCATTTGCACAGGAAATGGATGGCAGATTCCTGCAGAATACTTCAAAATTGACCAGAAAAGTTTGCTCTCATTATAAAGAGAGACTGGGTCAAAAAATTAATAATCACCAAAATTTTTATAGTGGGCATATTAGGGGCCACTTCGGCCTACCAAGGTGGCTCCACTATGTAAAAACTGCCTGTACATTGGCAATAACCAATTTTTACAAAACTAATTAATTATCAATTTAAAACTAAAGATAGAATCTCTGGATCCAGAGGATCAAAGTCATAATAGGCTACTATCCACAAATATGTTACACTCTATACAGTATCTATTTATAACTGACATGCAAATATATCAGATCCAAAGAATCCAGTCAATTTCATTATGGTACCCATCAATACCAGTACCCTTGCCAACCAAAAATAGGTCATGGACTCATGGTCCATATCAATTGTGGACCAAGTCACAATACCGTACATTACAATGTTAGACAGGAAAGGGATCTTGGCATTATAGTTGGTAGTGATCTAAAATTTTCTAGTGCTAGAGGCTAGAAATAAAGCACACAGTTAGGTATTATTAACGGTTTATGGTAGATTCACAGCCAGGATGAAACTACCTGGGATTCAGGGTTAGGTGACAAAAGTAGGCTTTTCTGGTGTATTTCATGCTATTTCAATTGAATCTGACTCCTTTTGGAGGTGAAATTTATGTTTTTCTTATGGTTTTTGATGTGTTTTGAATGAATCTGACCTTCAAAACTGTCGGAAATGACTCGTTTTTGAGATAATCTCCCCCCCATCCTGGTGGGAACTGGGAGTTCTTGGGTGGGGGAGATCAGAAAATGAGTCATTTCCGATGGTTTTGAAGGTCAGATTCATTCAAAACACATCAAAAACCATAGGAAAAATATAAATTTCACCTTCAAAATTGACCTAACCTATCCTAATCTAACGTAACTAAACCTAACTAAACCACAATGCCACAGTTTCTGGTCTTGATGATATGTACACTCCGTTTTACAATGTGGACACTTCACTAAGTCTGGGTCATTCTCTGTCAGATCAACCAGTGCCTAACACCCTCATCTCTCAGATTTTGCTGAAATTTGGTTTATAGGGAGTTTGTGGGCCCTGAATCCATTTCTGAAATTATAAGGTCAATCCGACCAACGGTTCAAGAGATATGACCTCGGGAAATTTGAGGTCACTTGCGAGGTCACTAACATTTGGCGACCCATAACTTGGGTAATAATGGTCACAATTATATAAAAGTATATATATTTAGAATCAGAAAATGACAAGGAATCCAAATATGCAAGTTTTAGAACTCTAGGTTGAAAAATAAAAAAGTTACACTGTAACCAAAATTTGAGGTCACGATTTGACCTCTGGGGTATCAAATGAGAATTTTTTTTTTAAATGTAAAAAATGAAGGCATAGGCATTGGCTATTACAGTGCCCGCGAAAAGTATCTGATCACCCTTGAAATTTGTATTTTTTACATAAAAAACAATGTTTAAATGTATACTAACCTTATATTAGTATTTTGTCATCTGTCCTTTGGTTTGGATGACTTGTTCTAGACGTTTTGGCATGGATTTAATCAAGTTTTGACAAACTTCCACTGATATTTCCTTGCACCATACCTTTTTGATGGCCTCTTGTAATTTTTCGACTGAGCCAGTGTCGTGGCATTTAACCTTATTTTTTATTATTAGCCACAGATTTTCTATCGGATTGAGATCTGGACTATTACCAGGCCAATCCAAAATATCAAATTTATTGTCAGTAATCCATTTTGTCACTATTTTGGCCCTGTGACATGGTGCACCATCATGCATGTATGTTTTTGTCCTTTGGATTGCCATTGCCATTGGAAGTTTATCCTGTAGCATTGCTAAATACCGTGCACCATTCATAGTTGTGTTCTTCGGAAGAAAATATAAGTTTCCACGCCCATAGTAACCGAAACAACCCCAAACCATCACACTTGGAGGGTGTTTCATTGTCTTTAGGGTGTATTTAGGGTCCATCCTATTTGAGCCAATAGGCCGGCGAACCTTTTTTGGACAACTTCTGAATGTCAAAAATGTCGACTCATCGCTAAATAAAACCTTCTTCCAGTCATCAACAGTCCAATGAATGTATTTTTTACAAAATGCGACACGTTTTTTACGCATTTTTTCATTAATGAACGGTTTCTTAGCAGCATGGCGAGATGGTAATCCGAGTTCTTTTTGGAGCCGCTCCTGGATAGTTCGTTCAGAAACACCAGATAACAAATTATTCATATTAAATTTTATTTCTTTCGCAGTTATTGTTGGGTTTTTCAATACTAAACGTTTCATAAGTTTGTCTGTTCGCGAATTTGTTTTTCTCGGTCTGCCAGATCGTTTTTAGGGACTGGCGTGGTTAGGCCACCATTGTTCTTAGCCCGTGAAACCCATAAATTAACGGTACTTTGGGATATGTTTAATTCCTTAGCTATCTGTCTCTGTGATTTCCCACATGCATGCAAAGCAACAATAGCACCTCGACAATCACTCTTAAGTTGTTTTTTAGCACACATTATATATAAATTTTATTTACACCACTTTCTGTAAAAAAAAAAAAAATATCAAGAAATTTACACAAACAGTGAAATCTGACAAATTTGAGACACAGCCACCCGCAACGAAGGCTACCAGAACACTAATTTGAGAATGCGTTGGATAGCTCTCATATCAGCGAGCAACCTCAAAGTTACCAGATGTCGCTAGAACAAATAGAAAGTGAATTACGTGTCTCTGAATATCAAGGGAAAATATTATATTTTCTTGAGTGATCGGATACTTTTCGCGGGCACTGTAGAATCAGCAAAAAAAACTTTGTTTATGTTAGTATTTTTCATGTAACTAACATATAAGTGAACACCATATTCATAAGTTGTGCGTCAATTCTACCTATTTTTTCACACTTAAGCTCATAATTTGACCTATAGAAATTAAAATTACATTTTTTTATAGATATAAAAACAAAGGCAAAAAATGTAAAATTGTATTTCACTGCTAATCTACACTGGCAATAATAGTTATAATAGTGAAAGGGGAAGACCTACTTAGAGGATTCATGTGCTAGCCTAATACAATTTTTGCATGCTCGATGCTCTCATCAATTTCTTTTTGTGGAAAAATGTATTGAATTCTGCTGCCTCCTCTTAGGGTAGGACAACTCATTACAGTTAATATATGATGTCCTGGCACTGCACATGAATCCTTGTTTGATGGATAATAATATGCACTTGATCCTGATGACCCAGAGGGATGTAGAAAGTTCACAGTGAAATCATCAAACTCTTCACAATATTCCTCCACAATTCCATACCAAACTTGCATGTCATAAATGCAGCCAACATACTCTCCTGGTTTGACACATTTTAGGTTACCAAGCATTGCAGGTTCATTAGTAAAATGACTTTTCCTTATTCTTTTCTTTTCTCCAATGCCACTTGAAATGGGATACACCATCAGTTCTTCCTTGTTTAGGGGAACAAATCTATGATATTTCTGAGTTCCAGGAATAGCCCTACTATCCTTGAATCGATGTTCCAACCGTTCTTCTGCATCTTTCAAATCAGCTGTAGTTACAAAGAAAAAATTTATCTTCTTGCTCAAGTTTTCTTCACAAAACTGAAACATGTGTTCTGGTGTAAGAATTTGCCTCTCTGTAGTTCTCTGCAAACTGGCGAGCAGTAGCTCTTTTCACTGTTCCTCCAATCCCATCACATGCATTTTTGCCATGGGATGTAGCAAAGAAGTGCCATTCACAAGACAGACCAAAATCCTCTTCATGGTAACAGAGATTTGTGAAGTTGTATCTGTTCTTATATTGGCCAGCACATCCATCTGAGAAATAGTGCACCTTCTTCAATTGTGGGCATCTGAATTTAACATATGTCATAAGCTTCAATATGAATGAGTAAACCATTATAGTGTTGTGTTTTAGTGATGCAGATAAGAAACAGACACTAAAATGGCTAAGTTCCTGGTCTGCAGATGATCTATAATAGATGACAAAAGGGTGAACTGTACACTGTGAATTGTCCCAGTGAAACCCTTGGGCAGCATCCTGGACAATGAAAGAATAATTCTCAGAGAAATCACCTACTATAACTACCTCGCTCTGAGGTGGTAGTGTTTCTTTCAACTGCTTGAAGTACTGTGATTGTTGCTGAGCAACAAAGTGATGACGAACCATGCGGGATATTTTCATGCTTAGGGATGATAAGTATTCATGAAGTGGCTCCACCTTATCAACCATTGTACAACGGTCAACAGTCACCCATTGCTTGTAAGATATTTCATTTGGAGCTGATTTCACACTGTCAAGTAACTCAAGAAAATCCAGGACACCCTCTTCTCTTGGGCAATCATTGCAAAGTTGCATCATGCAAGTCTCTCTTTCTGTACTGCAGACACTGTAATCCATAAGATCCTTGTATGAAAGACCTCTTTCTCCCAATGCAGCCAGCTGCAATTTTGGATTTTGATGGTATGTGCAGACACAGACAGAATGAGTCCCACCACTACCGGCAAGCACACAATATGATGGCCGTAATTTTGCAAATGTGGAAAATCCTATTTTGGGATTCTTTTCATCATTTTTATATAGTTCAAACATCTCTCTTAAATTCCCGAGGACCAATCGTTTTTGCACCTTCATTGCACCTTCAGCACTGATAACTTTCACGCAATCCTTTTGGCCAGGACACATACGACTAACCTCTTCTGACTCATAGAATCTTCTAACTATATCTTTGTGTTCTTCAGATATCACTTTTCCTTTGCTCATTAGTGGAATCTTCGGAAGGATTCCATGTTCTGATTTAAGTGAATGGCTTCTTTTCACCATGTATGTTGTAGTTTGAAAGAAACTAGCTGTTTTTTCAATTGTGTATGGTGAGAGTGTCAATATTTGTAGTTTGTGATGGTGACATTTGCTCTCCAGGAATGACTGTTTCAATTCATTCATTAATTTGTCTAGATGTTTTTCAGATTTAGTTTCAGGTTTTGAAGTATCACTTACCTCCTCGGTAATTTGAACACCATAACTGAGTTCTAGCCTCTCCTTCAGGTGTTTCTGAGCAGATGATAGCTTACCACGAGCCTTGCGCTTTTTCTGGCTTAATGACAGCCCTTCTGAAAAGAACAGAAAAAAGGTTTCACACACCTGAATATTAGTAATTAAATATTAATTATAGTACCTTAAATGCTATATAATTGGCTATATAGTAGATCAAACAGACCTTGTAGTAAAGTATAAGTTATTATATTAATTTATTACTTACTTTTTTTAACTGGTGTTTGGTCCAGAAATGCTAGAACTGGTTCAACTGAAGTTGAAGGATTTTCCTTTATCAAGCAATCACTGTCATTGTCCAGATCTTGAATTGAAGAGATGTTACTCAAGCCACTGATAGTAGATGATTCATTTGAATCCTGCTCAGACTCGTTGTTTTCAGTGGTACTAAGTATAGTGGGGTTTTTCATTATCAGTGTCCAGCAGTTCACACACAACAATGAGTCTTTTTTCACTCTTCCAGCACATTTTTCAACAAGTACATCAGTCACTTTTCTAAGATTGATTGTTATGCGTTTCTTGTGTTTTTGAATAGGGTCCTGGCAGTATTTCAAGTGCCGAACCATTGTATTTTGATCTGTAAAGATATAGGATTTACAATTAGGTAATATATATTTTTTAGAAAATATATAGCTATACACACTTAATATTTTAGGCCTTGATAGTCTCTGAGGCTCATTAAAACACCATACCCACCAGCCACCCACAGTGCTGGCTGGAACTGTACTAACCTGTAGACAAGGAATTTTGCAACTATCTGTGTTGATTCTGCACTTAGACAAGTAGCAACATGTTTCAACAGGTTTGTTTAGGCTACATGTGAGCTTAGTCTTCCCCTTTCACTATTATAACTATTATTGCCAGTGTAGATTAGCAGTGAAATACAATTTTTATTAAATTCTTGGAGCTTGAGGTCAAATTGATAGCTAAGATATAAAAATTCCTTGAAATGACAAGCAATTTATAAATATGGTGTTCACTTATAAGTTAGTTACATGAAAAGTACCAACATAAACAAACTTTTTATGATTGTTTCTATTAGTCAAGAACTCTGACTTTGTTTTTTATATCTATAAAAAATGTAATTTTAATTTCTATAGGTCAAATTATGAGCTTAAGTGTGAAAAAATAGGTAGAATTGACGCACAACTTATGAATATGGTGTTCACTTATATGTTAGTTACATGAAAAATACTAACATAAACTTTTTTTTGCTGATTCTAATAGCCAATGCCTATGCCTTCATTTTTTACATTTAAAAAAAAATTCTCATTTGATACCCCAGAGGTCAAATCGTGACCTCAAATTTTGGTTACAGTGTAACTTTTTTATTTTTCAACCTAGAGTTCTAAAACTTGCATATTTGGATTCCTTGTCGTTTTCTGATTCTAAATATATATACTTTTATATAATTATGACAATTATTACCCAAGTTATGGCTCACCAAATGTTAGTAACCTCGCGAGTGACCTCAAATTGCCCGAGGTCATATCTCTTGAACCGTTGGTCGGATTGACCTTATAATTTCAGAAATGGATTCAGGGCTCTCAAACATCCTATAAACCAAATTTCAGCAAAATATGAGAGATGAGGGTGTTAATTTCAATTTTTTTTGGTTGATCTGACAGAGAATGACCCTACTGTCGATAGAACACCGTGAGCATGCAGAAACTCGATACTTTTTCTAAAATTTTGTAGAAAGCGACAATACAGCTGTAGTAATCGAACGAGCATATGTCACACAAAGCCATTTCGGTAGCAAAGTAATTCAAATTCGAAATGGATGGAGCGCAGTGATTGGGCAGATATGTAATGGTCAGCTGCGCACGCACACCAAATGACCATATGAACACACACTAGATACACATACAAAAAAATTTTATATCTCGAAAATGAAGCATTTGCGATGGAAATGCTATAGAAGAAAAGTGTCTTAGAATTAAAAATCTACTTAATAAACATATAATAATTGCTGGACATTAGATAAGTGTAATACTATAATAATACCTTTATTTTTGCTGCAAATGCACCATTATAGAGATAACCCCTAAGGCTTTGGGTTAATATTGGATTTTACTCTGTCACAAGCAGTTGAACAAGTACTATATATTGAATTGCCATTAAAAACTGACTAAAAAAAAATATATATATATTTTGTGGGGCCAGTTCCATATTGCCCCCCATGCAAAATATGATTTTATTGAACATTAGGATTATAAATTATTTTGATACAAAATATTAAAAATTCAAAAGGGTCCAAATTGTTGATTGTAGCATGATGGCACCACAAAAATTCGCAAATATGCATATTGATGTTGGTTTTTTGAATACCAGGTGATAACTTGCAACGATTGCACTGGTGAGGGATAAAGTAGTTTGGCTGAAAAAAAATATATATATATAAAACCCTATACCGATCAATTTGTGATGCATTATCTTTATGGGGGCGGAGCCCCCATTCCCCCAAAACCTAAATTATACAAATGATGATGTAATAATATGTGCCCACCTTGCCTGGGTAGCTGGAGCCATAAGGAACTATTTTTTAATAAAAAATGTGGGGGCAATACGGAACTGTAGCCATTTTGTGCAAGTATATTTCCTGTTTTGTCTATAATGTACGTTTCATAAAACATTTTGGTTAATTTCTATTCTGAATGGCAACCAGTACCCGTATATATGGACTATGATTTTATAGGTTTTTGAGGATGCTAATACAATGGTGAGGTCCATTTTTGTTGCTGTGCACTGAATAACAAATTGCATAAATGTTGCACTAGTTGGTGCACTGCACTTCTTGTTTGTGTACATGGGCTCTGTTTCTTTATGTGCATGTGTGCATTAGGGATGTACCGATAGTATCGGTATTGGTAGTATCAGCCTTTTTTTGGAGTATCAGTATCGGCAAGGTGAAAATATGGCTGATACTCCGATACTTTTCCACTTTATTTATTATGTGATTCAAGACAAAGTTATGTTTAATGACAGTAATTGATTAATACAGATGATATTATTATATTATCATATTAATATTATTAATTATTATAGTGCTCCTACATTAACAGTACTCCTACCCTAACAATGGCTTTCCCAATCCATACCATAATCCTGCAAATATCGCTCTTATTTCACCTTCAACTGAAAAAGACACAAGAGTTCTATGTAGCACACAAATTTGGACCTTATACCATAATAAATAAGGTTCATTTTAGCCTGCCAAACTTGGTCTCAAGTGCCTCTGTAACTCATATGAAGCCAAGTTCCGACAGTCATTTCATAGACTGTTATTGAAGTTTTGACCAATTTACGTTTCAAACCAGTATAATACAGTATTATTATCTATAAAACAGCTTCTTATGAGATAAATATGGTAAATAATGATAAATATAGTCAGCTGAAAACGATGCCATGCTGCAAATTCCCAACAATTATAAATTAGCAAATTGAAACGAGAAGTGTTTCACCGATGGTGTCTGTGTCACCTATCAGGCTATCTCAAATCTAAAAATTGCAATGTTCGCATGTGTAGTGTTTATAATTTCCTATAATAATATAGGCATATTAAAATATTGGTTTTATAACTTTTATTACCTTGTGTGCTTACATATTCTTTCATAGAGCTATGATACAATACACTACACTGCTAAATTGACCAATGCCCACTAGTGGGGTTCGGGGGAGGGGGAGGAGTGTTAGGCAATGGGAAAGTGGAGCTGTCTCATGCTGCATGTTAGTTTGACTGCACCAGCCACAGAGTGCAGTTGTGTTATTTGTCACTGTCACACGTCATCTTATGCACAGTGACAAATGTGCTGAGGTTGATAAATCTTGCATTCTGCTTCATTATCATGGATTTACTAGTCAAAGAAGTACATCCTCTCTCGTCTGGAAGTATTTTGACATAGATGAAAATGATGAGTCTAAAGTAGTCTGCAAAGAATGCAAGAGTTTATTGTCATGTGGAGGAAAAGAGGGGAAATCTTTTCTTAAAAAACACCTGCAAAGCAAGCACAAGGAGAAGAATGAAGAATTAAATAAAGAAGCAGCTCAAGTTAAAGAAGAAGAAGAGAGGCTGCAAAAAAGAATACTGGCGCATCAACATCAACAAGTTCTACAAATGAAATTCAAATAACTCTGGATGAAACTTATGTTCAGAAACAAATTTGGGACATCAACAATCCCCAGTTGCAAACCATTCACAAAGCCATTGGAGAAATGATTGCTGCTGACTGCCAACCATACTCTATTGTTAAAGACATTGGATTTGAAAGACTAATGAAGAAGCTAAAACCTAATTATGAGTTGCTGGGAAGAAAGTATTTCTCTACAAAAATTATTCCCAATATTCACAAAAAAGTACTGGATAAGGTCAAGACTGCATTGGAAGAAGAAGAGAATATCAGTTTTACTACTGACATTTGGACAAGCAGCTCAGATATGGCTTTTATTAGCCTAACAGCACATTTGTATTGACATCAGTTTTGAGCGAAAAACTGTTGTACTTAGAATTGCACCTTTTCCAAGATCCTATACTGCTTCAAACATTGCTGAGGTGATCAAAAGTGTTGTTCAGGAATTTAAAATACCATCCTACAAGATTCATGTTTTTGTACAGGATAATGGAGCTAATATTGTCTGAGGTATTCAAGACACAGGCTATGCTAGTCTCTCGTGCTTCATCCACACTCTACAACTCGTGGTTCATGACAGTATTTTTGAACAATGAATAGTTAAGGATATGATCGCAAGTTGTAAGCAAATAGTTGGACATTTCAGCCATTCAGCACTTGCATACAACAAACTAGTTGCGCTATAGAAACAGCATGACTTGCCCGAACACAAACTGATACAGGATGTTCCAACTCAGTGGAACAGCACCTATTCATTTCATGATTGAATGTATGTTGAGCAAAAAACTGCAATTGCCAACTATTGCCTTGATACTCCCAACCTCCCTGTATTTGATGCCAACAAGTGGACTTTGATTGGGAAGTTTACTGCGCTGCTGAAAATATTTCACAAAATTAGTGTTTCCAAGGTTGAGTGAAAGTTCTGCTACTATCTCAAGAAATAATACCTCAAATAAAGTTTCTACAAGTCTTCTTAGCAAAAGCATCAAATGACATCAGATTCTTTGGACTTGGAAGTACTCTTTCAGCGATTAAAGCACCAATGAAGAGTCGCTTTGAACGCTATCTGGTTGATTACAATCCAGTACTAGCCACATACCTAGACCCCAGATATAAGACCACCTTGTTCCAAAATAAATCTAGTGAAGATTCCAAAATGCAAGAAAGCAAGCTGGAGAGAGCAATGATAGATAGTGTCAAGAAAAGGAGCGAAGCTGGAGAGAGGAAGAAAGTGGACATACAAGTACTACAAGTGAAGAAGATATGCAAGAGACTGAGAGTGCTTCTGACAACATTATAAGTGATGAGTTCAGTGAATTTGACTTTGACAAGTGCATGGACCAATTGGTTCAAGAGGACCATGATGATAGTGAGGGAAGTGGAACAAAAAAATTAACTCAAGGAAGTTCATCTAAGAATAAGAAGCATTGAAGCATTGCACAACATCATTTCTGATTAAAGATGAAATGACCAAGTATCAGATGTTGGAATTACAATCACAGGATGGAGACCCTTTAAAGTGGTGGAAACAGAATGCAGTTACGCTTCCAGCATTAAGCCATCTTGCAAATAAGTACCTGTCTTCTACCCCTTCAGCATTTGAAAGTGAGAGGTTGTTTAGCACTGGGGGCAATATTTACACACCACACAGGAATTGTCTAAGTGTAGAAAGAGGTGAAATGTTAATGTTCTTTCACTACAACTTACAAATTTTCAATTCTGAATATTAAGAATATATTTAATGTTTAATTATCCATATGTTTCTAATTTCTATTAATCTTAATATATAATTATTTACTGGAAAATTGGAAATTTTATTTTTTTATATCTTGTATCTTACAATGGAATTTTTCATTTTGTAATTTGTTCAAAATTTTAGTTTTTTTCTAATTTCTATTAATCTTATCATTATTTACTGGAAATTTTATTTATTTTTTATACCCTACCTTACAACGGAATTTTCCATTTTACAATTTATTCAAAATTTGAGTTTTTTTGTGATCAAAGGAAGAAAATGTTCTCTTGTGTTTTATTTATTTATTCACACAATGCAGATTAACAAGTCAACTTAGTCAAGAAATATTGTTATTCCCAAGGGCATGCTTGGTAGTTGAGGTTTTGGAAACTGTCCTCAGCTCAGCATTGTACGGGAAGTTGCACTCCCGGGGTCCTGACTCCTGAGCTAAACAAACAGGTGGATACTGGATAAAAGTTCATAAAACTATATTCTATTTCAATTTTGACAGTATGACTATGTTTGAATTTTTTTTGAACTGTTAATTTCATCCAATAACAGTTGTCTCCAACTTCCCCTATTTCTAATATTAAAATAAAAGTAACTTTATATTTTTTTTTATAATTTAACAGATTAAGCATTAATCAAAAAGTATCGGTTGAAAAGTGGGTATCAGTATCAGCACATTTCTAGTGTGCATCCATTAATACAGTTGCACAAGAAAACAGCTCTGCATGCGTGTGGTGGTTTTTTTATGCGCATGTGTGCATCCATTAATAGAGTTGCGCAAGGGAGCATCTCATTTATAAAAAATCATGGCTTGTGAAGGTTGTGAGCAAAGGTCCTATATGTTAATTGCTGAGGTGTTTAATAACAATGAAAAAGCATTAAAGATTTTTGAAGACCATGGCATAACCCCATCCTCAAAGTTGTGCCTATCTTGCAATAGTGGATGGGTTAGGTTAGGGGTTAATATGTTTTAAATGACATGGGCTGGACCTGTAAATCAAAATAACTTTTTATGAGGTAGTTTTAGTTGCTTTATTCAAATTTGTCACTCATTTTTTGTGCAAATACATATTAATGGTGAAAATTATGATACTAATAATTACACACACACACACACACACACACACACACACACACACACTCATTTTTGGTCTGATGAGTATAATTTTGTGCTATTTGTACAGGGAAATAGAGATGATATCATTTTCTATCACTATCACTATTCCCAGTATTTTGCCCATTATTTATTTATTAACGAACACCCACAGCAGGCACGTCTTCATGCTTTCCTCAAGCAAGCTGCCCTTCTCTATCCACTAGGGGGTGTCACTTTTGAACTTTTTTGAAAAGTTATGGGGCTTACCTCTTATATTGACAAATTGACCATAAACCAAAAAAAAGAATCTGGTAATATTTAGGGTCCCCGCCCCCTATTTGAAAAATAAGCCCCCTATTCACACAAAAAATGGTGATTTTTTGAGATATTTTTGGTCATAGTTTCCTTACTAATCATCGTATTTAAAAAATTTTGCTACCAAAATGTAGAGAATAATAATGCGCTTCAATCTGAATAGTTTTTATTAACCTTTGAGTTAAATTTATTAAATTTTTTATATCTCTGGTCATTTTGATGCATTTTCAAAGAGAAAAATGCTGCTGTTTTATATCTTTGGAAGATCTGAACTGCAATAAAATATTATCTTATATACTTTGGATGGCACTGCCATCCATAGAGCATCATCTCCAGGCCCGGATTAAGGGTATGGAGGGCCTAAGGCTAATGGGAAGGAAGGGCCTAAATATATGCAACATAAATTCATAATCCGTAATAGCACGTACATTAATGATTAATCACACAAACTATGACAATTTGACAAATGAAGGCCAAAAAATCTCCAAGCACTTATGGAATTGCCAGAAATAACTATTGATTACAAATCTATAGACACACAACCTAATTGTTAAGTTGTGGGTCATAAATCATAATTCATCATAAATTTAATACTTAGTGTTAATTTTGTAATCCAAAGTAGGTAGGTAGTCACTTTATATGGGTACTATTACCATTTGTAATTGTATAAACTACATTCAAATAACTCAGAAATCAACCACAATTTATTTAAAAAATCAATGAATACTAAACTAATGTTGATAATTCAAATGAGAATGTGTACTGGAAAAATTTGCCAGTATGAATTAGCAAGACCAACTTTATTACTCAGTTCAAAAACAAATTTTGTTCATTTTCCATTCATTTTTACATTTTCTATGAATGATTCATAGAAAACGTAAAAATGACTGCTGGAGTGCCCATGGTACTCAATTGTGGACCAGGATTCTAATGTCTAACTCTTTCATAATTGTCAACATCACTTTTATAATCTTTTATCTCAAAAATATGTGCACCAAGGAACGTGAAGTGTATGTATCAAGTTGCTATGCAATGTTCTTCCTATGAAATAACCAATGCAAACATGAGCCAAACCAAAAATCAACTTACCTCTAAGATTTCATCTTTTGTTTATACATTCCTGGCTTCAGGGCTACCAACCGAAAAGAGTATGTTACAACTTGTAACACACACTCTTTTTGGTTGGTAGCCCTGAACAAAATTGAAGGGTCTAAGGCTATAGCCTTATTAGTAGTGATGTAAGTCGTTTTTTATTGTGTCGTTTTTTTTGTTTTTTTTGTCGTTTTTTTTGTTTAAAACGAAGATAGTCTTTTTTTTGTTTTTTTTGTTTTTTTTTTTTGTTTTTTATTGTTTTAAACTTATTCCATATTTTTCTTCCTTTAATCTAATATTAGTATTACCTATAATTTACTATACTACCATGCTTATACAGTTATACCTAGTATACATATATAGTCATCTTTTAGAAAAACTGAATCACGCAAAAAAGTATATAATAGAAAGGAAAAACAAACCCTCATTTTTATATGTATATATATTTTTTAACTCGAACATAAAACATTCTTCCTTGTTTCAAACAATATACATAATTGTGATTGGCAAGCGTACCAGTATATATATTCCAGATAGAAAAAAAAATATTCACCTTTTTTGAACCTTTTTGTTAACCTAATGTTGTTTAACCTTCATTTCCATGGAAGAATCATCACTAGATTGGGTAGAGCATATATGCTAGTTTCAATATCACAGGTACTGGTATAATATACATAATAAAAAATACATAATACTGGTATAAAAAATATATATAATTGTGATTGGCAAGAATACCAGTATATATATATTATTCCAAATAGAAAATAAAAAAAAAAAATATTCATCTCTTTCTTTAACCTTTGTGTTAATCTAATGCTGTTTAACTTTCATTATCTGATTCTATTTCCATTGAAGAATCGTTATCACTAGATTGGTTAGAGCATATAGTTTCAATATCATAGGTACTGGTACTTATTGCAGATTTGGATGTTGACGAAGCCAATGTAGCACCATGTTTTACTTCACTTTCTTGGAATTTTGCATTTTGGGATATAAATACTAGCTTTGCTGCTCTGTCTGTGCTTAATCAGTTTCTTTTAGCTGTATGGATATTACTGGATGTGCTAAATGATTTCGGAGGTAATGAAAGGGCGAAATAGAGGTGTATGAGTTTGTGTAGGTATATATGTGAGTATGCGTGCGTATGTATCTGGAATTCTGGATGTATGCGTGTGTATGGGGTATATAATAGATATAATATGTATATAGGTATTTATGTATATATTGGTATATATGTATATGGGTGTATGTGTATGTATATATATGGATGGTCTCGGGGGGAAAATATGTCATCGCGGGTCTAAAGGATAGTTAAGTGGGAGATTCAAAATCCGAGGCATGGATGGGAGAGTCCTGGAAAGGTTGGACAATGGGCAGTCAGCTCCCAGCCAGTGTTCTCGCAAGTTTAATGGATCTAAGATACAAGACTTTCAGTGCAAGAAAGAGGCCAGTTTTTTTCTGTAAATAGGCTGAAAAGGACATTCTATACTGGTACCATATGGCCTATTTTATTATTTATTTATTTATTTTTATAATATATATCATTGCAAAAGTATACCTTATAATTAAATTGGCAATATCTATATTAATTATTAAAAAAAACAAAAAAAACAAAAAAAAAACAAAAAAAAAACAAATAAAACGACAAAAAAAACAAAAACAACAACATGGACATAAAAAAAACCGTTTTTTAACATCACTACTTATTAGCCTTTGGGTTAATCTGACCCTGATCATCCCAAAGCAGCTCTGCGGTGATGGGCTTTGAAAATATAAATAAAAAAAGCAGATGGGCTTAAATGAGCAACACTTTTTTGGTTTAAAGATTCAAAGTGGGAACAACTTTGCACACGTTTAGTAGATTAAAATTAGTAAATTTTGGAAAAAAAAAAAAAACACGACAAATTTTTATTAATCTAAAAAAATATGCAAAGGCCCATCATTTTTTTTTATTTTTTATTATGAAATACAAACGCAAAACACTTTTAATCAAATAGAAACAAAGTGCTATTCTTGAAATTATAATGAAAAATTGTAAATGAAATGAAATTATGAATGGAATGAAATTACAAATTCAAGAGACCTTGTTTGGAAAACTTTGGGAAAACCACGCCTGTGTTCCTGTACAACTTGGAGCAATGCCTGAAATTCACCTTCATCCCTACATGAGCCATGAAAATCCTTCAAAAGTTTGATACCCCTTTCAGCAGTGTCATTTGTTTCAGCTACCTCTTTGTAATCATCTCTGGGAAGGCTCTGGTTAGCTTTGAGCAAATCTGTCATAAAATCTATGACGCATTTTTTCAGGTCTGTGAGATGTCTGTCATTGATAGATAGTTGTTTGAAGGGTTGCTTAGTATCTTGCTTCTCCCATATAACATCTCTGAAGGTCTTGAAAGATTCATTTTCGGGTGAAGTACATTTTCCAAATACCTTTAGGGGTCATTCCATGTCAAATCAGACACATAAGGGCAAAAAAAAATGTTAACCATCTCCAATTTTTTTTATACTTAGTACACTTAAGGACCCTTATGAGAAATGTAGATACCCAAAATTTCACACCTCTGTGACCTCAGGGTGCTGAGATATGAGGTCACAAAAGTTGACCTTTTGACCAGATTTTTTCAAAATTTAATATATCTAAATTGTCATATATCTGTTTCTACTGGACTGATTAATTCATTTTGGTGTCATTTTAAAGCTTGAAAGGAGTAGAATCTTTTGTCTATCTTGAAATATATCCGATAAATGATTCACAAAAAAGTTATAGAAGAAATATTTGAACTTCAGTAAAAAAAAAAAATCATCTCCAATTTTTAAAATGTTTTGTCCCAAGATACCTCTATCCAAGCACAATATTGTGTAAAAATTTAATTATTCTCTGGCAAATACTTTAGAAAATATAGCACTTTCAGTGTGACAAATTAAAAAAAATATATAAAAAAATGACAGAAAATGAAAAATTGTTGCTATTCCTATGGAATGATGTGGAATAACTTTTATTTTTGAAAGTATAGCACTATGACAAATAAAAGAACTAACTGAGAGCTGTAAATTTGACACATCCTATTAGGTATACCTATTTTTATATCTGTTATTTGTATGCAAACATTAACTCCAGTACAAATAACTGTTTTATGTGTACATGTACTTTTTTCTTTTTTTCAGATCTTTTAGGAAACTATAAAATAAATCATCTATATGTAATATATTCAGAAATTCCTAGCCAGGTACCAATTCTATTTCAATTAGGAAATTTTGAAATGGATTTGCTTAATTTAAAAAGAAAATGTGCTGATCCTTTCACTGAGCATCAAGGGAAATGGCGAACTAAGCGACTAAGAGTAGTTCCACCTGAAATAATTGTTAAGCGGCCTGATCTTCAATTAACTGCAAATCATAGACTATGTAATCCATGCAGAATTCTTGTTGATAAAATATTAAAAGAAAATACTGAAAATTCAGACAGTGACTCATCTCATCCCTCTGGTTCTGTCATATCCGAAAGACCACTTGAACTTGTTTCATCAGGGTCAGGCTCAAGTTCAGCGTCTCTAACAGTAAATTTTGAATTAGCAATGCTGAATAGTTCATTAAAAGAAATAGGAGAGAGTCCAGTTAAAAAAAAAAAAATAGATATTCAAAAGGCATATTGACTGAAAAAATTTAAACAAGTCAAAGATACGTTCAAAAGAAAAATAGAAGTTGCTAGTGAGAAAACTATAGTTGAAGAGGGAGAAACATCACAGGAAGAAAAGGATTATAAAGAAATTTTAGACCAGCTAAAAGAAAAATTTAATGATTCAAGCACTAAAAGAAATGAAAAAATTAAAATTTTAACAGTTCTGCCCAAAAGCTGGAGTATAAGAAAAATATGCCTAGAATTCAATACTACCAAGCACACTGCATGCATTGCTAAGAAAATGGTAGAAAGTTCTGGAATTTTGTCAGAACCAAATCTAAAATCTGAGAAAGTTCTGGAAATGGGAATAGAAGATTCAGTTAAAAATTTTTATTTAAATGAAAACAGTAGATTAATACTGGGTAAAAAAGATTTGTGTTTTATTAACAAAGAAGGTCAAAGGGAACATAAACAGAAGCACCTCCTTCTCTGTAACTTAAGAGGCATATGAGGTCTTTAAAAATAAATACCCAAGGATGAAAATTGGATTTAGTAAATTTGCCTGTTAAGGCCTAAACAATGTGTAATTGCGGGTGGATCTGGTACGCACTCAGTATGCGTTTGTGTTATTGACCAAAACCTAAAACTTATGTTCATTGGGGGAAAAATTGATAAAATTACAGAGCCTAAAATCAGTCACATTGGCCAATTGTTACCTTCTCCAATGTGCAATCCTCCCTCGCAAGTATGTTGCTGAATAGGTCAAATTTAGAATTGATGCAGTTGTCTACAGATGATTACATAGAAGAATTTTGTGAAAAATTGAAGCAGTATCAGGTAATAATAACTAATTTAATAATACTTATTGAGCATATCATGTATAATTATTACAAAATCATATAAAAATAATATATCTTGATGTTGACAAAATACCTTGTACTAGAATATCATTTGAAAAATCCAATGAAATAAAAGGCTGAATTTTAATTAGTTTTTAACAGAAAAATATATCTACAAGCCCTTCTAAATTCTAATTTACATACATAATTTCAGATCCATGATTTCCTAACAAATATGCAATCAAAACTACTATCAGGATAAGAAAAACATCATTGGAAAACGATGAAGTTTTGGATGTATGCGACTTCTCAGAAAATTATTCAGCTATTCTCCAAGATGAAGTTCAGTTGTTCCACTGAAATGACTACTGTTCATCCGTTCATTCTATATTTCAAGGCCCAAGGAAATCTCAAGAACTTAAATGTTGTAATTATTTCAGAATGTAATGACCACAATGTTGTCGCGGTTCATCTTTTTCAATGCCACCTGTGTAAATTTATAGAAGAAAAAATTCCATTCATAAAAAAATTTATATTTTTCGGATGGATGTTACTGCCCAATACAAAAATTGGAAAAATTTTTAACCTCTGTTACCATAAAAAGGATTTTAATTTGGAGGTGGATTGGAATTTTTTCACTACAAGTCATGGAAAAGGACCATGCAATGGATTTGGGGGCACTATCAAAAGATTAGTTACAAAAGCAAGCCTCCAAAGACCATATGATAACCAAATAACAACACCCTGAAATTTGTTTGAATTTGCTAACTGTAACATTAAAAACATAAATTTTAAATTTTTAAATTGAAGACCATCAAAGAGAAGAAGAATTTTTAAAAGACCAAAATTCAAAAGCCAAAACCGTTTCTGGAACTCTAAAATTGCACCATGTGAAACCTGTTTCACTTTCATCAATTACTCTTAAAAGATATTCGGCATCTAATGATTCAACAATCGTAAAAGTAACCGAGGAAGAGGAAATGATAGAAGAAAATGATATAAATTGTTTTGTTGCTATAGATTATGATCACCACTGGTGGTTATCATATGTTTTGGAAAAATCAACAGAATCCAGAGAGGTGAAGGTGTCATTCTTACACCCTCATGGTCCCAATCCTTTGTTTTTCTATCCTCAACATCCAGATATTTTGACAATAAGATTTTCAAGCGTCATCAGAAAAGTTGATGTAATGACGAGAAATGGGAGTGTGTACAATTTAGTAAAAGAAGACGTACCAAAAGTCTCTAAATCTCATAAAGAATTACTTCAAAGAAAGATAACCTAAAATACCTATTTAAATTTAGAATTTTCAAATTAACAACCATCTAACCCATGCTATATACCAATAATTTAATGTAATCACCAGCAATTCGCTTTCATAATTTCTCTATTTAATTTCAGATTTAGTCAATAATTTTTCCTTATGTAACAAACTTTAATTATTTTTACAGATTAACAACAACTAAAGGGGATCACAAAATTTTACAAGAAGGCAAGATGTCTCTTTTCAACTGGGCTGATGAAAATAATATTAAATTCAAACATGTTATTCTTCTAGAATAAATGCTAAAATTACTAGAAAGTACCACACTCAAAACAAATTAATTAGTTTTTATATATGTTTGGAAAATTTTAGAAAAAATCTCCCCTACATAGACAAAAATAGGTACACCTATAGGTGCCAAATTTAAAGCTCCAAATTAGTTTTGATTTGTCATAATGCTGTGTGTATATATACTTTTAACAAAAAAGTTACTCCATCATTTTTCATAGCAATAGCAACAATTTTTCATTTTCTGTCATTTTTTAAATATTTTTTTTAAAAATTCATCACACTGAAAGTGCTATATTTTCTCAAGTATTTGCCAGAGAATAATGAAATTTTTACACAATGTTGTGCTTGGATAGAGGTACCTTGGGACAAAAAAATTTAAAAATTGGAGATATTTTTTTTATTCAAGTTCAAATATTTCCAACTTCTATAACTTTTTTATGAATCATTTATGAGATATATTTCAAGACAGACAAAAGATTCTACTCGTTTCAAGCTTTAAAATGACATAAAATGAAGTACATCGGTCCAGTAGAAGCTGAGATATGACAATTTAGATATATTAAATTTTGAAAAAAATCTGGTCAAAAGGTCAACTTTCGTGACCTCATATCTTGGCACCCTGAGGTCACAAAGGTGTTTGGGTATTTTGGGTATCTACATTTCTCATAAGGGTCCTTAAGTGTACTAAGTATAAACAAAATTGGAGATGGTTGACATTTTTGGTGTCTGATTTGACATGGAATGACCTTTAGATACACTACTGACAAAACTCGTTCTGCCATATGGTGGTGACAAGCAAGTCATAATAATTTTTTTACAAAGAGGTCTTCCAGTACTTTACCAAGCCCCTTTTATCCAGCCAGTATTGGATGAAGTAGTATCGAATACCATTCCGTAAACCTTATCTTGTAATTTCCATTCTTGGATCATGCTAAAAACAGTACAAGCTTGTGTCGATCCAGTTGAGACACCGATATCGGGTATCAAGAGAAATTTCTCAACATTCTCTCCCGATATAAGTATTGCCAATCAATCCTACTTTCCTCCTGAAACATTCAGTATCATTTTGCTGTCCCAGTGGATTACACAATATTGAGGTGGGTTGAATGACTCTAATAGTGTCAGCAGTAGCTTTCCCCAACTTCTTGTCAGCTCGCGCAGAAGTACTTTTTGATAATGACATCTCTCTTAAATCTAGCCCACATTCAGCTGCTACCACAGATGCAAATGTCAAGCTTTGTCCAACTGGTAGTCCTAAATGATCAGCTGTATTAGATATTAATGTTGACTGTAGTAACTTAGGACATTTTGATGGGCCTGGGCTAGTGATGTGAGTCATTTTTTATTGTCATTTTTTGTCATATTTTTTGGTCATTTTTTTTGTTTAAAATGAAGATAGTCTGTTTTTTTTGTTTTTTTGTTTTTTTATTGTTTTAAACTTATTCCATATTTTTCTTCCTTTAATCTAATAAGTATATTAGTATTACCTATAATTTACTATACTACCATGCTTATACGTTATACCTAGTATATATAGTCATCTTTTAGAAAAACAATCACACAAAAAGTATATAATAGAAAGGAAAAACAAACCCTCATTTTTTATATGTATATATATTTTTTAACTAGAACATAAAACATTCTTCCTCATTTCAAACAATATACATAATTGTGATTGGCAAGAGTACCAGTATATATATTCCAGATAGAAAAAAAAATATTCACCTTTTTTTGAACCTTTTTGTTAACCTAATGTTGTTTAACCTTCATTTCCATGGAAGAATCATCACTAGATTGGGTAGAGCATATATGCTAGTTTCAATATCACAGGTACTGGTATAATATACATAATAAAAAATACATAATACTGGTATAAAACAATATACAGGGTGGGCCGTAAGTTTCCATACATAGGAAAAATAAACATTTTTTTATGGACAACCATTTTTATTTATATAATATGCTGTACATGGTTGCCATTGTTTTGAAAACACATTTCAATACGTGTTCCCCACTGTTGATGAACACGCATTAGCACAGTTGACGTTATGCTTGTAATGGCGTTGGTGATACGTTCCTTTAGATGATTTATGTCTCGTATCTTTTCCTGATACACCATGGCCTTCAAGTGCCCCCAAAGATAGAAATCAAGGGGGGTGAGATCTGGGGATCTGGGAGGCCACTCCACAGGACCACGCGACCAATCCAAGCATCCGGAAACTGCTGATCCAAATACCGACGCACGTGAAGACCATAATGAGGTGGAGCTCCATCTTGCTGGAAGTAAACTGGGAAGTTACCTTCCTCGTTTAGCAGGGATGGGAAAATCTCTTCTTGCAACATGTTAAGATACCTTTCGGCATTAAGATTTCCACTGACAAAAATTGGTCCAATAATTCTGTCACCCCATATCCCGGCCCACACCATCACTTTACCGGCACCTTGCATCTTCGTCGGACTCAGCCAGTTAGGGTTAGCATTACTCCAATAACGTATGTTTTGCCGATTAACCTCTCCATTGACGTAAAAATTTGCTTCATCAGTAAACAAGATTTTACGTGAAACGCATATTCTTAGGGTATCTGAAACATAAAAACAAACGTTTAATTTTTCCTATGTATGGAAACTTACGGCCCACCCTGTAGTATATAATTGTGATTGGCAAGAATACCAGTGTGTATATATATATATATATTCCAAATAGAAAAATAAAAAAAAAAAATATTCATCTCTTTCTTTAACCTTTGTGTTAACCTAATGCTGTTTAACTTTCATTATCTGATTCTATTTCCATTGAAGAATCATTATCACTAGATTGATTAAAGCAAATAGTTTCAATATCACAGGTACTGGTATTTATTGCAGATTTGGATGTTGACGAAGCCAATGTAGCACCATGTTTTACTTCACTTTCTTGGAATTTTGCATTTTGGGATATAAATACTAGCTTTGCTGCTCTGTCTGTGCTTAATCAGTTTCATTTGGCTGTATGGATATTACTGTATGTGCTAAATGATCTCGGAGGTAATGAAAGGGCGAAATAGAGGTGTATGAGTTTGTGTAGGTATATATGTGAGTATGCATGCGTATGTATCTGAAATTCTGGATGTATGCGTGTGTATGGGGTATACAATAGATATAAATATGTGTATATAAGTATTTATATATTGGTATATATGTATATGGGTGTGTGTGTATGTATATATATGGATGGTCTCGGGGGGGAAAGTATGTCATCGCAGGTCTAAAGGATAGTTAAGTGGGAGATTCAAAATCCGAGGCATGGATGGGAGAGTCCTGGAAAGGTTGGACAATGGGCAGTCAGCTCCCAGCCAGTGTTCTCGCAAGTTTAACGGATCTCAAGATACAAGACTTTCAGTGCAAGAAAGAGGCCAGTTTTTTCTGTAAATAGGCTGAAAAGGACATTCTATACTGGTATAATATCATTGCAAAAGTATACCTTATAATTAAATTGGCAATATCTATATTAATTATTAAAAAAAAACAATAAAAACAAAAAAAAATGACAAAAAAATGACAAAAAAAAAACATGTACATAAAAACCCCATTTTTTAACATCACTAGTCTGGGCTTGGAGTAAAATCATCTTCACCATTACTTGAGTCCACTAACTCACCTTCAGATGATTCAAGTTTGTGTGTCTTCTTCTAATGCCTTTCGCTCTTTTTCTTTCAATTTTCTTCATTCTTCACCTTCTATTCTAGCAGTCTTTTTGATCAGTTTGACTACATAAGCTTTATCAATCAGACCCAGAGAATATATTCTAGTACTTTGCTGATCTTCCAAAAAGCGAAGCTCCTCATTCTTCTGTTGTATAGTTCTCAATGTATCATTTTGGATCTCATTACATAATTTTCAGTTGATATATCAAATAAGTTATCTAAACGAGACAGAAAAGATGTTTTTTGGGTTTCATAACATTTCTTTAGATTTTTACCCAACTTCTCATGCTCTTTTATCAAATCCCACATCATTTTTTTGGGTCCTTTCTGCTTTTTAACAGATTTTGATGGTATGCCAGCCATAATCCACACTTTTTCTACCTTATCTAATACTCTCAAAATATTTTCTTCCTTTGACACATTGTTGCTTTTCATTTGATCCCTTCTCAAGAAGAAAAAGTGACTGAGAACTTCACTATTCATTGGAAGCTTGCTTCCTTCTCTTGCGCATATGTCTTCCACTAACTTTCCCAATAAAGAATCATATTTTCTTAGGTCTGTTCTTAATATTGACTTACTGTTAGCCATGACTATTGACTAATTTTAATAAACTATGAAATTAAGCAAATCTATAATAGATTTCTGAAAGAAAAGCAAATTTATCATACATTTGGTTATATTTGCATACTTTTTGTATCTAGAAAACCTGGAAATACTGTAAATAAATGTTATAGAAATGAAAATGGGGGAAAATTTCATAAGGTCCACTTAAATATCAGCACCATATACAACTAAAATAGTTTTAAAACATTCATAATAAGAGGATACTGTTATTCTCTACATTTTGGTAGCAAAATTTTTTAAATACTGTACAATGATTAGTAAGGAAACTATGACCAAAAATATCTCAAAAAATCATTTTTTTTTTTTTTTTTGTGAAAAGGGGGCTTATTTTTCAAATGGGGTCGTGGACCCTAAATATTACCGGAGTCTTTTTTTTGGTTTATTCATGGTTTTTGGTCAATTTGTAACAATATAAGAGGTAAGCACCATAACTTTTCAAAAAAAGTCCAAAAGTGACACACCCTACTATCTACCCAGAATAATTCAAGGTTAGTTTATCTATTAGGCCTTATATCTTTCCTTAAAATATATTGTTCTAGTATATTTTGGTGTGCTTTGTTCAAGTATAACCTTCATTTCCTGCGCAAATGTAAAGAAATAAAAATAAATTATTTTGGAGTCATATTTCATCATATCAGGAATTTTAGGTTATTAGCAGGGTCAAGGGGTTGGAGCCCCTTTGTTAGGTTTAGTTAGTTCTCATAATTTTTGGTTAATATATTGCTATTCACATGACCAGAAATGAAGAAATATGACTGAAGTAATGTGCAAATAATCATATTGCTTTCTATTTGCACAGGAAATGAAGGTTATATTTGAACAGAGCACACCAAAATACACTAGAAAGATGTATTTTTGATTTCAACTTCAGGCCATGTCATTTGCAACAATTACCAGGTTAGGTTAGTTAGCGACAAAAATAAACCTCACGACTGTATTCAGTATCTCCTAAAAGACTTTCTATATGCAACATTACTGGTTGCCATTCAGACTAGAAATTTACCAATATTTTTCCTGATTTGGCTATTTTTTTACTATTCTGGCAACTTAATTAGTTTGTTTTCTGTTGTGGCTATTTTTTTTTCTAATTGGATTCAGTTTGATGGTGGTTGTGATAGAATTATGATGTGCCATTCATGTGATTTCAACTTTGAGGACTTGATTCATCATGTGCCCTAGATGAAGACAAAGTATTGGATGTTTTTATCAATTACAGTGTTATTCTCTCATCCTTAACTTGCCCAAAATGTGACAGTGAGTGCGTAATATGAAAAGATCGGAAGATATGAGGGTTGCACGTCTTAGGGTACTTAAGCACCACCACAGGCAAAAAATGTGTTTTTGATGGCTATCACTATTTTCACCCTTCCTCTATCACGTGGTTTGGGTCATAATGACCTTACGACACTAGAAGTATGGTTTGAAAAACTATGAAGTGAACTACCTTTTTTCACCTCTATCACCACCAAAAGTTCACCCAAAGTTCGGCATAATAAGAAAATAAAAAAAAAATAAAAATATATAAAATATGAAAATCTATTCCAAAAACTCAACATTTTCATTAGCATACTTAGAACTCTAATTTAGCCAAAAATAAACATTCTAGCTCAATTAATAACAAGAGATACTATTGCCAGAATATTGCTTGAACTTTAGAGGTGATTTCTGATGAATTTTAATTTTGGCACTTAGGTACGTAAAGACACGGGACCCCTCGTATAACCTGTTAGGTTAATTGAATGCCGGCCTAGGTCAACTGAAATGCCTGGTTAGGTTAATTGAATGCCCAGGTAAGGTCAGCTGTATGCCCTTGATGATTGGTTAGGTTAAGTCGTGATATTTTTGTTAGTTTTAAACAAAATGACAAGAGCAACTTTTCTGCTTAATTTTGAGGTGTTTTGCACGTTTCCTGTGGTAATGCGTCATTTACAAGATCTCATAACATGAACTATATCCTATATGTTTGTTATGAATATTCAAAACTACGCATTTGCACAGGAAACCAATGGCAGATTCGTGCAAAGCACCTCAAAATTGACCAGAAAGTTGCTCTCATTATAAAACCAGACTGGGAATAAAATCAAATATTTACCAGGCTTCGAAGAGCTGGAAATTGTGGGCTAAAAAGGCCAGAATCAATTGAAAACGTCATTAATACACCAGAAAAACCTATTTTCATCAGTAATATTCATGGCAAAAGTAATTGATCCTAGTTGAAATATTGGTTAATTCTATTTTAACCATTGGAAACTCAGTCTGAGTGGGACATCATTTAGGCCTAGTTACAACAGTCATGATATTTTCATTAAAACTAATGAAAATAGCACAACTTACCTAACCAATTGTCAAGGGCATATAGTTGATCTAACCAGGCATGGGTACCCCATAATGAATTTGGGACCCAGAAAGGTAAGTAGTATCCCTACCTAACCTAGGCATAGATGATGTCCCACTCAGGGGGGAAGCTTCCATCACAGACAAGCCATTCTAAAGTGACTGTTGAATTCAATTTCAGCCACTGGACCTGCGCAGGAGTATCACATGACAATGAACCCAGCTACTGATTGGCTACTGATAACATGACTACATACACACAGGATGAGATGGTTTGACTAGTGAATAATGGTGCCAAAATTTAATAATTTTGAAAGTAAAATCTCAATAAATAGGAATTTCTGGCAAAATTAGTATAGAATAAAGTTTTCTTTGCTCTATCTCACTGTATAAATATCAATATCCATGTTTGGTGGATGTGTTCTACCAAATCTTAACCAATTATTGATGCCTGGTTAGGTCAACTGTATGCCCTTGATGATTGGTTAGGATAAAGTCATGATATTTTCACTAGTTTTAATAAAAAATATCATGACAAACCTAACCCAGTCATCAAGGGCTTACAGTTGGAGCATTCCAGGAGAGATCACCCAATGCATGTCACCACTCTGACTCAGATTTTGATGAAAATTGACATATGGGTTTTTTCTGGGTGCTGATTTCACTGGTCAAATAAAAAAGTTTCTATGACCCATAGTTTTTGAGAATGGGCCCCCAAAATCTTGGGGCCCCACTTTACCACCTAACTTTAATGGGCAATAATTCCCAAACATCTTACTGTAGACCTATAAACTATTTAGGCAGTGAAATCAAAAAAAAATTTTCATTTATTAAACTTCCATTAATTATTAAAAGATACAAAATAAAAAATGTGGGTATCAAGTTGCAAGATATTTTAAAAATTATTGAAAAATATGTACATTGTGAAATTTTTACATTTTTACGCCTGCAGACTAAAATAGAGAACTACAAATGATATATTCACATGGATGAAAATAAACAGCAAAAATACAAATTGAACACCCACATATTACATCAAGTTGATTCATAAATACATAAGTTTTTTCAACTTTTTCTGGGAAAACATATTGATGCACATTGTTCCTGGCTTTAAAGTTGGTGTGCTTACTAAAACTTAAAATTTTATCTCTTGATATGTGGCATGTATCCCTTATTTGTGGAAAGTAATAGTAAACACTATATCCTGATGGGTGCAAAAAGCTAACCTCAAAGTCATCAAATTCCTCATTATAGGAATGTACAAATTGCAACCATTTCTGATCATTTAGTACAAACTATGTACTCTCCTATTTTTGGATTAACTTCAACATTATCTTCACCAGAAAAGCTTTGCTTTATAATCCTCACCTCACCAACTTCATCAGACGATAATTCAAATGTTTTGTTATTTGCATTAATAGGTACAAATCTGCGGAATTTTTTGTGTTCCTGTTAGCCGCATACTTTTTCATATCTGTCACTTATATTGCTTGAACAAAATTCAAACATGTCTTCTGGTGTGTTAATATTTGATTTGCGAATGTTCTCTGCATACTCGCTCTGGCTACAGATCTTTTCACTGCACCCCCAATCCCATCACAAGCGCTCTTACCATGGCTTGTGGCAAAGAAATGCCACTCACATTCCAGCCCAAAATCTTCATGTTTACAAATGTTAACAAAGTTGAAACAATTTTTTATATTGTCCTGCACATCCATCAGTAAAATAATGTAATTTTTTATATGAAGGTGGGATTTTCTAATAATAGGTATGAGTGTATTTAAAAAGTGTAAACCATTATATATAGTGTTAATGTTTTGTATTGGAGATAAAAAACAATAACTTGAATGTTTTGTTTTCATTACTTCTGGTTCCTTATATATAACACAAAGGGATGCACTGGCATTGGGTATTTTCCCAATGAAAACCTTGGGCTGCATCCTGTATACAAATGAGTAGTTTTCTGAAAAGTCACCAAGAACTACAGCTGTATGGCTATTTAAATTATTCTTCAAGTTTTTTAGAAATGCACTCTGATTCTTTGCTATAAAGTGATGATGTGTTCATTTGACAACATTTGTGCTTAATGAATTTATAAAATCCTCTACAGATTCTGTTTTTTCAACCATATTGGCATCGATCTGTAGTAACCCATTGTTTATATTTATTTTTCCCTCACATTTAGGATCGTTAACACTTTGAAAAGTGAGCAAAAAATTCTTATACCTTGTTGTTTTGGACAGAGATTACATATTTGCTCGTGCATTCCTTTGTTGACATCACACAAGTGCTTTCTCCATAAAGTTGTGTATTCCAACCCTTTGACACCCAAAGCTGATAATTGTATTTTGGCATTCTGGTGGTACACACACACACACACACACACACACAATGGGTACCAGCAGCTCCAGCTAAAACACAATGTCTGGGGCAAATGCTGGCTAAACTAGAGAAGCCAATTTGGGGACTATCTGGATTATTTTTATAGAGACTGAAAGCTTCTTTCAGATTCATTAACACCAGTCTTTTCTACACAGATTCTTTATACCCACTTTCATTTCTGATACTCAGGCAGTCTTTTGTACCTGAGCACAAACGACTAATTTCATCTGATTCAAAAAATTTCTGAACAGAATCTTTAGTACCTTTAGTTATTACTTTTCCTTTTGACATGGGTTCAATTTCAGGAATAATTCCGTCTTTGTTTTATATTTCTGCTTTTCTTAACTAAATATTCAGTTGTCTGAAATAGATTTATAGTTTTTGTCTTTGATATGGTAAATGGAGATAATGTCAATATTTTGAGTTTCCTCTCATAACTGTCAGCAGAATAGAAAGCTTCAACCAGTTCATTCATGAGATGAATCATTAACCTGAAACAAATTCATGAATGTATAATAGCTATAAACAAAACATTACATGTGCATATTAAATTTTTTGGATTATAATATTGATTTCAAGTGTAACAAAATGAGCATTCTCTGAGATAGAGTCAAATTAAACCAAAGATTATTTTGTGACCAAATGAGTTCCAAATGATTTAATGGGCCCATTGATCTCCAATCTTTAGGAAGTTGTGCTTCTAGTTTCTACTATCAAAGGTGAATACCTACATTTTGTTTTTATGCTTCAGTTTTAGTTTAGGTATATTCCTACTTAATAATAGCGTATCATTTTAAAATTCATACCTTTGAGTTTCATGATCTAAGTTTGTAGCTTTTGATGGGCTTGGGATCTCAATTTCTAAACTTGTTTGTAGCTTTCGTTTTAAAGAACGACGTGCTTTTTCTATTGTTTGAATAGGGTAGCTTTTGCTTCTTTTCTTGAGGAACCCAAACCATCTGAAATATTTGACTCTATTTTGATATATATGGACAATAATAATTAATATGTCAACATATTAATTTCATAAGTTTAAGTTTAATAAATTTAATGTCAACATATTAATTTCATTGTTTTTCAGCAACTGCTGAAAAACTGTCTTGAGAGTAAATGCATTATAAAAAATAATATAAATATAAATATAAAAAGTACCTATCATTAAATACTTACGCTTCTTCACTGGAGTCACAACAAGACTTTCTAGAACTTGAGAAACCTCTTCTTTGGCATTACTTGATATACTTGGATCATATTCATTGCTTTCTGAAATAACATTCTCAGAAGACTGTGATCAGACTCTTCACTTTGCGATGTTGATAGCAACTCTGGTCTCTGGGTCAATAATTTTCTACAGTTGCTACATAGTACAGTATTCCTTTGTAGTTTCCATTTACATCGATCATAAAGTGATTGGCTGATGTTTCTTATGTTTTTGTAAAGGATCATCACAGTATCTAACCATTTTTCATTACTAAAAATACACAATTGTAAATCTCAAAAATAAGATATGATTTGACTCAAAATAAGCATATCTGTAATAAAAATAAGCATAATTAACAAACATTTGAGAGTGAGACTGCGTGAATATGAGTTATACTGTACATAGGATGTAAATATATCATTTGTAGTTCTCTATTTTATTCTGCGTAAAAATGTCAAAATTTCAATGTACAAATGTTAATGTACATATTTTTTCAATAATTTTTAAAATATCTTGCAACTTGATACCCATATTTTTTTATTGTTTGTATCTTTTAACAATTAATAAAAAAAAGGGGAAAATTTTCATTATTGTTCTACACATTTGAATGTGGTATCATTTAATGGATCTCTTCATGCTGATTCTAAAAATGTGAAGCAATTAATTCATCAATATACACATTAAACAGCATAGGGGAGAGTAAGGAGCCTTGTCTCACCCCGCAAGAGGAACCAAAACACTCGGATAGTACATTGCCCCACCTAACAGTGAAAGATTGGTGGGAATACCAAAATTTCAATAAATTTAATATTTACATGGGAACCTTCCTGTCTTCTAGTTTTGCAAATAAAATATTGTGGTTCACCCTATCAAATGCCTTACTTATATCAAGGAAACAGCTATAAATGGTTGAATTACTGTCAAGGTATTTAGATATTGTTTCTTTAAGTACATAGATACACAGGTCAGTTGAGTGGGACCTTTTAAAGCCAAACTGATTAGGAGATGTCCATAGGAAATCATTTAATCAGAGTAACAAGTGTTTTTCTAGTAGTTTCGAGAAGCAGGAAGCGACAGCAATAGGCCTGTAAATATTGCTGGACAGAATGTCTCCATACTTATTTTTGACCAGGGGCAAGATATATACTAGGGTGGTCCACAAAATGGAAGTATTTTAAATTCTTCCTCCCAGGGTTTCATTAGGTTCCTTTTCCCAAAAAACTTCTCTGAGCAAAATTTGGGTTCAATCGGTTAATATATAGAGGTGGCTCAACTACCCCCAGAAGTCCACATTCATGGCTTCTGGGTCCCCCCCATATATATGGGTATTATCCGCTTGTTGGCGTGGGTATCATGGCTGACCAGGCCACTCATTGTTTGGCGGGGGTATCATGGCTGACCAGGCCACTCATTGTTGCCCAGCTAAGATTGTGGACTTGTTAGAATCAGGAAACCTCTTTCGGTGCTCATCCACCACACTTAAGAGAAACGAGTTGTTGATCTCCTTTCGTCAGAGTTCCGCTGAAGGTCTGAATGAGAGCTACTACCCTTTCAGCATGATCATTAACTACTTTGATGTTTCCTATGATTCTTTTAGCTTCTTGGAAGTTTTCATTCTCCTCCCAGGTGCTGGGATCATCATCAAGAAAACTAATATTGATCGGTAGGGCCTTAAGAAGCTTTAATGAGTTCTTTGTGGCAAGAGTTTCTAATTTCAGTGTTGCTTTGCATTCCTTGAGTCTTCTTCTCTTTGAGAAGTCTAATGACCCCTCCTTTTCCCTCATACACTGGACCATGATTCCCTTGGTGTCTGGTGCAACAGTTTGATCGAAGAGAGCAAGGGCCACCAGCTCTTCTGATAAGTACCATAGGTGGTTTTCAAATTTCTTGAGAGCTGCTTTGGCCACTTTCTGGTCATGATAGTCCTTTAACTTTTGGATAAGATCCAGATCATTCTTTGGAGCTTGTGATGGAATAGGAGCAGTGATCCAGCTTTTTAAGTAGATTAGGACTCCAAAAAGGGTAAGGGTTTTCAGGTCCTTCTCTCGAGGAGTCAGGGTGATTTGATTTCGAAAAAGCCACATTTTGATGGCATAGTTAACTTTAGCCATCCACCTTGCATAGTGCGTGCCAGCAGGACATTTGAATGTGTAACTTTCAATTTTTTCACCAAGAAAGATCAAGAAAGTTCCAAAAACTCTTTATAGTCATCTCGAAAATTTCCAGTGGCCAGATGTTCTTTGGCAAAGGCAATTATTTCATTTCTGAAAGGATCAACTTGCTCCTTCATCTCATCATCATCCTGTGATGTAGAGAAGGTTTTTAAATCAATGTAGTCCCACATAGATTGGAACCTTTTGAACAAAAGTGGCTCAGGGGCAGAAGATGAACCATGGACTGCTTCAAACACTCCTCCATACATGACTTTTATGCAATGATGCCTACAGGCAAAATAGAAGTGGTCAACCAAGTTTCTGTTCCAGAAGAACGCATGCTCCCCTGTTTGTTCCTGTATTTGATGCTGTAGTATCTGATAACATTCCGATTATTGACTTATCTATGTTCCATTCGGAAAGAAGATTATACACTGCAGCTGATTGAGCTTCCCCTGTTCCACTTGGTAGTTTGGGAACACCAAGCAGTTTTGAATCACCTGATTCAACTGAAGAGACAAGGACTGGGAGTCTGTCTACCTTTTCATTCTTGGCAAGTAGATTAGGGATCAACTTCCCATCCCAGTGGACAATCGAAATACTTGGACTAAAGCTAGCTTTAAAGGCATGGGTTATTTGCCTTCGATGCCTCTCTCGGTGCCTTTTGATTGAAGAACGAGAGATGTTCACCTCTGAAAGATCTTGACCAAGGCTAGATGCAGTTTCAGCTAATACAAAGGTGGCCCTCCTGTCACTGATGCCAGTCCTGTCCAGAGCAGCAGCCAATTCAGGAGATATGATATTCTTTGCTGCCTTTTTCTTTGGTGGAGTTGGTCCGCTGGTAGATGGGGGATTAATAAGGTAATCTTCATCTTCTCTTTCTGACTCACATAAAGACTCAGAAGAACTACTTCCCTGATCTAGCATAACTTCCTGTGAAGCAGCATATTTTTCTTCTTCAGCTTTCCGCTTCCTATTTACCAATTTCATTTGCTTCTCAGCAGCTCTCTTTTCTGCCTTGTCAGTCACCATATCTGCAGAGACCATTGATCCCCTCGTCCCACTTTCCTTTGTTGGATCAAGAACTGCCGGTCTTCTTCATTTTTGATTAAGGTAAGGCATCAGCATGGGTGACATCAAATAGGTTCTCCATTTCTTCCTGAAAGGTTTTCTCTTTTTCTAACTGAGAGTTGCTTTTCCTCCCAGCATTCTTCTTAATCACTTTCCACTCCAAGTGTAGAGCCTGAATTTTGTGAAGAATGTGGTCTTTCCTTTGAGTAGGGATTTGAGCTCTCTCCCAGAAGAGACGCAATTCTTCAAAAACAGCTTCTGAACTAGGTTTGATCTCCTTCCTCAAGACTTGATGATGGTGGAGGAACATGCGGAGGACCTGGCCACGGGAAGGCAGCTTGGCTCCAGTGATTGTTTCCTCTGACTTTTTCATTAAGTAAAATGTACATTTATTTGACATTGCAAAACCTGTAAATTTAATAAATCTATCTGAAAGAAAAATAATCATTAGTTAATGTATCTGTAAATAATGTTTCTTTTAATTATTCACTATATTAATAAAGGGCATAATGGTATACAAAAAACAGCTTTGAGCCACCCCTAAAAGTTATTCGATTTGCCTTAAATTTTACATAAATATTTTTTAGCTAAAAGGAACCAGATTATAGCCTGGGAGGAAAGAAAATTGAACTTCGATTTTTTACCCCATTCTGTGGACCACCCTAATATATACCCTCATGAACTCTGCAGGGTTATAGCTATGAGCAAGCATGGCTGATAGGAGCAATGATATATGTAGACATACTACGTCACTTGCATATTTTAAGTGCTCATTCGATAAGTCATCTACCCCTGATGCAGAACCAGTCTTTAACTCTTTAATTAACCTCTCTACTTCAGAAAATATCAAAGTATTTTCCTTTGTCCCTCCCACAATCATTTCGCTGCAATCTATCTTAAGATTATCCCTACTCACACTGTTAAGAATGTTAGAGTAGTGGTTTTTCCACAGCTTTGCAATTTCATTCTCCCCTGACACACCCCATTGATTGTCGGAGGGAGGACATTTTTGACACCCGTTTGATTCTTAACAAATTTCCAAAATTTGTCGTCATTATTATGCGAGCTTCACAGGCTTTTGATGCTCGAATAGACTCTTCTCCCTGTCTACATCGCCTTATACTGACCCTGACTTCTACACACATTCATGTATACTGGTCCTAAGCTGGGTCTACCATGAAAGCACCACAAATCATAGGCGTCTTTCGATTCCCTCTTCAGGGGGGCAATAAAATCATTCCATCCAGGAATAACCTTAGTATGATAGTTGTAAGATTTAATCAGGGGGCTTCCTGCTTCTCTTAACAGGGATATTATCTTACTATAATACCTATCTCTGAGTTTACAGTGAGAATCATTTGAGCAAGGATTATTACAGTAGGGTGTGTCAATTTGGGAGGTGAAAATTAATTTTTGCCAATTCCTTCACTGAGGGGTTTTAAAAATATGTTTTTGGATGTGAAGAATTCAAATCTGCTATTATTTTTGTGATTGCTCAACACTTAGCTTGGTAAATCTACGTTTGATTAAAAAGCACATAAATTGCTCTCGGAAAACAACATTTATTAATTTTAGCTTCTCAAAATGTCAGGTAATGCTATAAAAATTTTAGTTTCTCTGCATAAAACATATCCTAGTAATCATAAAACATATCCTTGTAATCATAAAACAACATTAGAAAGTAATGACATCAGTAAAAAAAAATATTTAAACAACAAGTTTCATCAAGTCTTGCTTTGATTCGTTCTTGGACATCAGCCGCCGACTTGCTTCTTGGCCTCTGATATAGCCCTCACGTTTCTCATGTGTATACACCCTGCCTGCTGCCTCTGTGACTTGTTTCACACACCTCTCTATTGACTGAGCATGACAGGGCCACTGTGGAACTTGCATAGGCTTGTCAAAGAACTTCTTTACTTCCGCTGTAGTCAGTTTACATGTCAAAGGAGGTTCAAATACCCCGTCAGACCAGTCTGTCAGCTCCAACACGGAAGAAGCACTGGGGTTGATGGAAGGTGTCTTCCTGGGACGTACAGAAAGATCTCGAAGTGTGTCATCATCTCCACCCCTCATGTCAACAATCTTTTGGACACCAGCTCTCCTCTCCTCACTGTCATCTGAGCACAAGAGTGTCTGGATTATCATTTCGCTGAATGCATACCATGCTGAGCGCTTGATGGTTGGCAAAACAGCATCCACTACAGCCTTCTTTTGCAGCCTAACTAGCCGCAGCTGAAACAAGATGTGGCGTGGGCCTTCCACCCAAGAGTGTTTTACTTTGATGTTGAACCAACAGGGGTAGTACTAGGCTGACCATACGTACCGTTTTGAACGGGACAGTACCGTTTTGTATGGGTTCTGTCACTGAAGAATAATTGTAAGCTCAATATGTTTATGTACTTACTTTTTCATGAATACAGAATATTACATAACCCCCGTCCCTTTTTTGCCATCCCAATGTCCCATTTTTGTCTCAAGGAAATATGGTCAGCCTAGGTAGTACACACCAACAATGTATTCCACTATCAGTCTTAAGTTGTTGAGGGTTTTGCCTTTAAGGCCATGTTTTGAAACCTATATGCGACAAAGCCTGTTTGCTGTTGTCAACCACCTTGAATGGCTCACTGGACCAATTTCAAGAAGGGCCAGATCTGTGGGAAGTTCTCCTGTCCTTATGGCCTGTGTGATCCTATACCCGTACGCTTGATCAGTAGAGAGATCCTTTACGACATTGTCACTCAGTGAAGTAAGAGGCTCTCCAATTGAGAGTTTGGTGAATGAAGGATCAATTTCAAGTTCGGTTGCAGTGTCTAGCATCTTGCCAATGTTACCTGTCCACTTGTTGTTAGACAAGGTCTTCCCATCCAGTGCTGTGATCAAGTGTCGCAGGGGTAACTCGTTAAACTCGTTAAACTGTAGGTCTAAGGTGGAGTGAAAAGCTTGACCTTCGTCAGAATGAGCAATTCGGGTGGAAGCTAACCAAAGGTTAACAATTCGATCCTTTAGATTATTACTAGTGAGACAATGATCAATCCACCTGGTGGTACCACTCAGATCACTAACATATGTAAAATTACCACTGGCTACCCCTAATACATCTACATCACTTATACTTAAATTGGCCAACTTGCACATGTTACCGAGTTCTACAAAGAATTCCGAGTTCACATGTGCGTTAAAGTCCCCCATTATTATACAGTGAGAATATTTGGGGTTATCTGATGACGACTTGATTTTGTACAGCAAATCAGTGTATTCATCTAGATTACTGCCATTGTTGTATGGTAAATAGCAGTTTACAATTAATATGCAATCATTGTTCACTTGTAATTCAATGCCTAACAACCTTACATTATCGCTTGTTAAAAATGTTGTTATATGTTTTGACAAATTTTTCCTTATTAAGGAAGCAACACCACCAAAAGGCCTACTGTACATTAATTCATCTCACAAGTCTACTGCTGATTACGCATGGTACATAAAGTCATCATGGATGGTAGAGAGGAATTTTAGCTCTTGCTTAGGTAGCCAGTGCTCCTGCAGGAGTATCAAATCTGCACTGTCGCAGATTTTATGAACATCTACAGTTGAATTCCTCACTGATCTTACATATTATATGAGACTATTTTCAACAAGTTATCTGCCATGACTGATAGAGAATTTATTATTAGTAAGATTATTATTATTATACACAGTACAACTTTCAGGCATTACCGTTAGGGCACTTATTATTATTATTATTATTATTATTATTATTATTATTATTATTATTATTATTATTATTATTGCCTGTTATCAAATCTGGAAAAGTGAATAAACTCCTTAACAATAATACTGTCTGGCCATTGACTCATATTATACGGGTTGAAATGCGCATTTACACCTTTAATTATTACTTTAAAAGAGTTATAATACAGAGATTTCGTGTTTAGTTTATTAACTATCATTATACTGTGTTCACTAATTATTTCTTCTATCATGTGTCGAATATCGCTTGCCTCGTTCGAGAGCTGAATTCGCGACACAAATAGGGTGAGATTCTCCATCGGTGGCCTCACTGCGGAGACTGGTTGAGGAGACCTTTGGGACGGGCACCTATTAACAGTTACCCACCCATCCTGCTCCCTCGATCTCCCTGAGGCAGGGTTCGCTTGCCTGGGGGATAGGAGGCACCTCCCTTACTCTGTGGCTAGGTGAGGGTCTGTTAGCTGTGTTTATACTCTGATGGCTGCGCGTGCCTCTCCTTCTTTGATGGGAAGGGGGGGGGGACTGCGCACTGAGTGAGGCGTAATTGAACACCTCTCTGTTCTGTCTTCTAACCATCCTTCTACCTGATTTATGACTGAACCTGATATCTTGTAAACTTTAAATTTATTTATATATAGGGTGATTGCAAAAGAAGTATACAGTTTCAAAAAAAATTTTTGATCAAATTATTTCTGATACAAAAATAATAATAATGTCAATGGAAACAGTAACTCACGAAAAAAAAAAAAAAAAAAAAAAAAAATATTTGAGTTACTCTTTCCTTTGACATTATAATTTTTTCTCAGAAATAGTTTGATGACAAATTTTGAAATTTATATACTTCTTTTGTAATCACCCTATATATGTTTCCTCTAAATAAATAAAATTTAACATGTTCATCTAGCTATTTGATCAATAAATAAGATTAGTATTTGAGAACATTTGTAAAGTTTTAATCTTTATAATTCTTTTATCTTTCTTACCAGTGATGTTAAACTAACAGGGTAGATGAAAGAGAGAAAAAAATCAGCTGGAGGACAGTGACAGGAAAAATGGGAGTTCCAGCGCACACTGTCTCCTGATTAATGTTCCCCCAGCAGTACTTCCCTAGTTGATTGGTGTCTACAATCTCCTCCAATATGCATGATGTATTTAGTATGTGCTGAGTGATGTACCCAATATTTTCGCGGTTTAGATAGTGGCCTCTTTGATACTCTACCACATCATTTTTAACTAATTTACTAGCCACTGATTTTCTTATTCTGAGAACTAATATTTAGTACCTATTTTTATGTATAAAGGTTATTTCAGAGTATTATTTTTTACAATTTGCCTATGCAAATTTAACTTTATCCAAATATGCCTGTTCGTGGAAATACATTCAAAATCTTTGTTGGCAATTTAAGTGACAGAACCACATCGCAAGACCTAAGGGAACTTTTTCAGCAACATGGGACTGTTGTAGAAGCTGATGCAGTAAAGAATTATGGGTTTGTTCACATGCAGAATGAAACTGAAGGCAAGACTGCTATTGAAGCCCTTAATGGTTATTCACTTCATGGAAAGGTTAGTACAGTATAGTGACACGTTTGAATTGACTAAGTATCAGTATTTTGGAATGTAGGAATACATAAATATTTTTGTTGCTTAGGTATCACTAGATTTGTAGAGCATTCAGCTATAGCAGAGGTGTTGTGTATATGTTGCAGCCTTTTTGCAAAAGGGCCAAAAAGCCAGCTTTTTTGCATAATGGCATTAAATGCCAGGCCACTTTGCAAACAGGCTGGCATATTGGCCATTTTGCAAAATGAATGGTAATCCTGCTAGCCATTTTGTGAAAAAGGCAGAACTTCAGTTAAGAGATTCGATCCAATTTGATTGAAATTATTGAATGCCCAGTTAGGTTATCATGATATTTTTGTTGTTTAATGAAAATATGTCTTAACCTAATTGGGCATTCATTTGACCTAACCAGACATTCAGTGTCCAGTTTGACACAACTTTGAAGGGTATATAAAAGGACTCACTTGAAGCTATATTGAACTGGATTGAATCTCATAACTGAAGTTTTGCCTTTTCACAAAATGGCTGGCAGGATTACCAGTCAATTTACAAAATAGCCAATACGCCAGCCTGTATGCAAAATGGCCATTATATATATATATATATATATATATAATATATATATATATATATATATATATATATATATATATATATATATGGTAAACCTTGATTTACGATGGGGTTGCATCCCTGAAAACCCTATCGCAAATCAAAATATCGTAAATCGAGTTCATTATAACATGGGCTTCAATGGGATACATTCCCAGCCAGTCCCAAACACATATGTATCACCAAAAAAAAAAATTCCTACACATAAAATCAATAGAAAACAATTAAACAACACTCACCACATCATTAAGAACAAGCCTGGTTGTCATAACATGTCCCCTTTGAGACTAAGGGGACTCTTGTAGGTAGAGTGGAGATGTCACTCTGACTCCCACACAGCCTCTGGGTATTCCAGAGAGGCTGAAGTTGAGGGTTGTGCGAGAGATGCATTCCCTCTTCCGAGCATCAGTGAGTTTGGCTGACCAATGGCAATCATTAATGCAAATTTTTTAATCGCAAATAGGGAGATGGTCTTAATTCATCACCATTGTTAACACAAAATATCGTAAATCGAGGTTTACCTGTTCAGGGTGGCATAGTATCATGATACATTTTCTGTATCTTATATCATATCACGATACATTTTTTTATTATTTGTATCCTATCAAAAGATACGATATAAATAAGTGTCAGTAATGTGATACTTTATCATAGACTCAGTCAGTGATCTTTCCCCTCCCCTCCAGTTGAGAGACTTTTTAGCATAGCTGGAAATATTTCTGGATCACCTGAAGATCTGTCACCCCAGCCTTTTTTAGTTAGCTTTATAGGGCTAACTAACAAAAATATCACAACTTAACCTAACCAGTCATTAGGTCAACTGTACATCCTTGATTAGTTAGGTTAGGTCATGATATTTTTGTTAGTTAGCCTCATAAAGCAAACTAAAAAAGGCTGGGGTGATGGATCTTCAGGTGATTCCTCTTTCCTTCAAAGAGAAACAGAATGTCTGATGAATTGTTTGAGAAGTCACTGTTTGTAAAATTCAATAAAAATAGAAAGTAATTCAGTTTTCATTATATATATAATAAGCAAACAACTACAGGGAAAAGGAAACACAAAGTCCGAGTGCTTTCGTGATATGGTATATTCACATTATCAAGGAGGAACAGAAAATAGAATATATCACGAAAGCACTCGGACTTTGTGTTTCCTTTTCCCTGTGGTTGTTTGCTTATTAATAAGATCACGTGTTATTTTGTGATTTTAGTGCATATATATATACAGTGTATATATATATATATATATATATATATATATATATATATATATATATATATATATATACATACAGGGTGTCCCAAAAAAATGTATACACACTTTAACAGTTGATAGCTCAATTGATGTTTCTTTCTTTCCAAGTTAAACCCATTAGAATTAATAATGGCAGTCAGACTAAGCTTTGAACAAAGGAAATTCATTCTAAAATGATACTGGAAGTGTGAAAACGCAGTTGAAGTGCAAAGACAGTTTAGGAGGGAGTTTCAAACAGATCCACCAACGCGACTTACCATCACTCGAATTAGAGATAAGTTTGAAGCTGATGGAACTGTTCAGAATGTCCACAAGAAGCGTTCCGGAAGACCACGGACATCGACAAGCCCCACAAAGCAAGAAAGAGTACTGGAAACGTATCACCAAAGTCTAAGAAAATCTGTGCGGCAAGAGAGTCGTGAGGTAGAATTTCAGAATTGTCTGTCCAACATTTTGAAGCGCTGTCAATGGAAAAGTTACATTCCAAGATTAGTCCATGCTATTAATGAAGATGATCCGGACCGAAGAGTGGAGTATTGCGAGTGGTACTTGGCACGATGTGGATGTGGATTGGACGAAGGGGTTTCGTAGAATACCCTCCGCATTCACCAGACCTCACACCACTAGACTTTTTTTTATGGGGATACTTAAAAGACAAAGTCTACGCTATAAAACCTGCAACAGTCGCTGAATTGAGAGCAGCCATTGAACGAGAATGCACACAAATACCAAATGAAATGTTTCGTGATGTTTGCGATTCCATTGCTTCGCGTTATCAGCAGTGCCTGGACCAGAACGACGTCAGTTTGAAAACAGGCATTGACAAAACAATTAAATAATGTCTGTAGATTCTATTACATTTTGAAAATGAAATGTATTTTAATAAACACTGCCTTTATAATTATTTAGTGTGTGTACACATTTTTTTGGGATGCCCTGTATATATATATATATATATATTGTACTACGTCGTGGCCAATGTTGTAACACCACTTCCCGGAGATCAGCAAAGTTAAGCAACATTGGGTCTGGATAATAGTTGGATGGGAGACCATCCTCCTTGCCCAGATTATGTAGCAACCTGTGGTTTGGATCTCACATAAAGCAGTCAGCCAGACTCTGTACTGAATGGACGCACTTCCTGAGCTCTCTGATATTGCATCTACTTTTGTATATTGCTGAGAATTTTGCTTTTGGATAGTTTGAATTTTATATACTTGCGTTTAAATTCACGTTGTTATAGTTAAGTAATCGAATATTAGTGGTTTTTAGCATTTAGAAGTTTTCATAGCGTGTCGGCTTAATTTAACTTATACCTGTGATGGTTTAAACTAATTTTTAACTCTGCGATGCCATCGCAGAAAGCGTCGTGTGTTAGGTGTAGGGTAACCGGTGGTATTCGGAATTTAGGGATTATAACGGCAGTCCTATGGCGATTACCGATAGATCAGTTTGTTTCTTTGTGAGTTCATGGAGGAATTAGTTGACATAAAACGTAGTGTACGTGAGGTAGCGGAAGACTTGCAACGCTTGATGAGGGCAGGTAGGGCTACGGTTGATGGAAGCTGAACCAATACTAACGTTGAAGATGTTAGTAATTTGAAGGGTGAGGTGCGTAACCTAGTTTCTAGTTTAGGTAGCTTGTCGGGAAGGTTAGATAGAGTTGAGGAAGAGGTTAAGGTTAGTCCGAGAGTAGTAGATAGCGAGGGATTTAGAGAGTTAAGGGTGGAGCTAGGCCGCGTACGTTAGGTGATAGGAATTCCCCCCCTATCGAGGTTTCGAACCCTTTCACCCATTTGGAAAGGGACGTGAATGAGGGGGAAACTATTTTAATCAGGGACTCTTTAGTGCGCCACATGGACAAAGAGTTCGTTGAATGGCATCCAACGAAGAGGAGGAGGTCTGTCTCCCAGGGGCCAGGGTTGACAGAGTTAGAGACGAAGTGGATAGGATTGACGTTGCCTCCCGTCAGTCAATGTTGGTGACGATGGTAGGAGGCAATGACTCGTATAGGCCTGATACGAGAGTGCCTGACCTTTTGGAGAGATATAGAGGGTTAATTAGGTCCTGAAGGCGAGGTCAGATAGGTCTTTAGTTCTAGGTATTACCCCTAGGCACGGGTTGGGTCTTAGAATTACGTCAAAAACAATATTTTGAATAACAAATTAGAAGAGATTTGTGCTGAGGAAAATGTACCCTTCGTAAAGCTGTGGTCCAATTCAGTGATCCTAGCCTTTTTATAAAAGATGGGGTGCATTTTAATGAAATAGGTAATGCTCGGTTAGGTAGGTTAATAGACGAAACGTGCGAAAGCTGTATAGGTCGAAGCCTTCTTTAAACGTTGTGGGTCCGGGGAACGCGAGCCTGACATGATAAATAGTTTAAAATGCGGGCCCATGGTAAAAAATAACTTAAACGTATTTTATTGTGACGCGCATAGTATTAGAAATAAATTAAATGAATTTAAGGCGATAATTTATTCCGGCAACTATGATATAGTTGCTGTCACTGAAACTTGGTTAATACCATGACTCTGGACTTGTTGGGGGAACTTGATATACCGGGTTTTAAACTCTCTACTAATGATAGGTTACATAGGTTTGGTGGAGGCATTTTGCTGTATATTCGTAATTCCCTTAGGGCTATCGAGGTTGTTAGATTTTCTCGGCAGCAATTAATGCAATATGTGTTGAAGTTAGGGTGCGTAGTATTAGTTTTAATTTTGTTGTTGTTTATAGACCTCCCATTCAACCCCTCGATACAGATGCTAGATTTTACTCACTTCTTGGTAATTTTATTGACAATCGGAATAGTATAATTGTCGGAGACTTTAACTGCCCTAATGTTAATTACGAGAATTTTACTGGTAATGAGGAGGGTTTGAGATTGGTTGAGTTTATGGACAATAACTTTTTACGACAGATAGTTACCGAACCAACGTGTGGTGATAATATTTTAGATTTGGTGATGACGAATGGCGAGAATATAGTCGAAGGTTTAGAAGTAGGCGAGAGTTTAGGATGTAGTGATCATCAAATTCTTAGGTTTAAGTTATTGATAGAAAACACCCAGGATAGTAACGTAATAGAAGTCCCTGATTTTCGTAGGGCTAATTTTGATAGTTTTGCGGATAGGATGAGAGTAGTGGACTGGGATAACTTATTTATGGGTAATGACACAAATTTGCGTTGGGTGGCGTTTAAAGAAAGTTTTAGGAATATTGAAAGGGAGTTTATTCCTCGTAGGCCCAAGCGCGTTAGAAATCGTGGTAACGTAATAGAAGTCCCTGATTTTCGTAGGGCTAATTTTGATAGTTTTGCGGATAGGATGAGAGTAGTGGACTGGGATAACTTATTTATGGGTAATGACACAAATTTGCGTTGGGTGGCGTTTAAAGAAAGTTTTAGGAATATTGAAAGGGAGTTTATTCCTCGTAGGCCCAAGCGCGTTAGAAATCGTGGTAGGCCGAAGTGGTGGACTAGGGAAATAGGCGAGTTCATAAACGAGTGTAATAGAGCATATAGACTTAATAAGCGCAATGGCATGGCAGCTAACTTTAATAGATATATTGAGCTTAGCCGTCAGGTTAAAAGATCAGTTAGGAATGCCAAGTGTAATTTAGAGATACTTATAGCTGCGGATAGTAAAACATAATCCCAAAATTTTTTTGAATACGTCAATAATCGTAAGCCGGTAAAAGATAACATAGGCCCTCTAGTGGATGTTAATGGCGCTTTGGCTTCTGACCCTCAGGTGATGGCGGGTATTTTCAATAACTTTTTTGCGACAGTTTTTACCGTAGAAGATGTAAATAATGTCCCTGACATGGACGATATTGTTCCATTTAGTAGCGAGACTATTTTGGATGAAATAACTGTTTATGAGACTGAGATTGTGCATTATATCAATAGGCTAAAAGTTAGCAAGGCTCCAGGCCCTGACGCTTTTTATCCCAGACATTTGAAAGATGTTATCGTAGGCCCCTTAATGAAGATTTTTAATCAGTCACTCGAAATGGTGATTATTCCTGAAGACTTCAAATTAGCTAACGTCACGCCTATTTTTAAAAAAGGTGACCGCGCATTAGCTAGCAATTATAGGCCCATTAGCTTAACATCAATTGTTGGTAAACTTTTGGAATCCGTAGTTAGGGATCGTATCATCGATCATTTAGAAAGAAGATTTGATTAATAGTAGTCAGCATGGGTTTCGACGCCATAGGTCTTGTTTAACTAATTTGTTAGAATTTTATAACGAAATAGTGCGTGAATACGATAGGCATAGAGCAGCTGACATTATTTATTTAGATTTTAAAAAGGCGTTCGATACAGTTCCACATAGGAGACTAATTGTGAAGGCCAAAGCGCACAGTATACGCGGTCAGGTAGCTAACTGGTTAGAAGAATGGCTTCGTGCTAAGAGACAGAGGGTCGTAGTTAATGGTAGTGAATCAGGGTGGTTAGATGTAGGTAGCGGTGTCCCACAGGGTTCAGTGTTAGGCCCATTGCTATTCGTAATTTACATTAACGACATAGATGTAGGATTGACTAGTAACGTATCAAAATTCGCGGATGATACTAAAATAGGCGGTAAGGTTGTTAACGAGGACGATAGTAATAGACTCCAAGACGATGTAAATAGGATTATGGAGTGGACAGATAAGTGGTAGATGCAATTTAACGTAGATAAATGTAAAGTTTTGCATATAGGTTCTCGCAACAATAATTACACGTACACAATGGATGATAGGGAGTTAGCGAGTGTTGATGAGGAAGTAGATTTAGGCGTACGCATATCTAAGGATTTAAAGGTTAGGAACCAGTGCCTGGAGTCTTGCGCAAAAGCTAATAGGATGTTAGGCTTCATAGCGCGTAATTTCGAATTTAAATCAAAGGATATTATATTGCCCCTTTACAAGTCCCTAGTCAGGCCTCATTTAGAATATGCGTTTAGTTTTGGTGCCTGTATTTGCGTGAGGATATTGATAGGTTAGAAAGGGTTCAGCGTCGTGCCACGAAACTGATTCCATCATTGCGCAATAAGCCGTATGAAGATAGGATTAAAGAGTTAGACCTGTATTCACTCAAAACTAGGAGATTAAGGGGGGAGCTTATTGAAGTTTTCAAAATTGTTGTTAACATCGATAATGTAAATTTTGACAAATTGTTCACTTTCGATAATAGTAATACTCGCAATAAAGGATTTAAGTTGCGTGGCAGACGTTTCATTACTAATATCGCTAAAAACGTTTTTACGTTTAAAGTAATTGATAAATGGAATAATCTTCCTGCGTCAGTCGTTCATTCTACCAGCGTTAATATGTTTAAGAACTGTCTTGACAGACATTTTAAAAGTATTAACATTGTTTAAAATAAAAAAACAAAGTTAGCAACAGGAGCTCTGGTGGTGGTGCTTGAGGATGAGTCTGTTGACGATGAATGCCAGCTTGTGACATGCCAGCGTGTGATGCCAGCAATAAAAAAAAAAAAAAATATTAGACTAACATGAACGACTTGAACGTAGATGTAGCTCGTAGCGTAAACTAACCCATTTTTTGTTTAACTTTACCTACTTTTTTCTTTCCCTTATCCTCTCCTTACTTTGCATGTCTGTAACTTTTCTTGCATGTTTGTAGTTTGCATGGTATGACAGTGAGTTAAGACTGTGTTTGCATGGTTTGTAAGCGTTCTTATTTTACTTCTTTTCATCTTTCACCCCTCTCCTATTTTCTCCGACTATTTTTCTGACTTGTCAGCAGTGGCCAGCGGATGATGATGGTGAGCCTTTTTTTCTCTTTTTCTGAATGAATGTTAACCCACGAGTGATAGGTGTTCCTCCTTACTTAACCCCTTATTCTATTCTCTTCTCTTAACCCCCTACTCTTTCCTTTCTCTCGGGCTAACCTTAGAGTGGATCTTAGGGTCTTTGTTAGCCTTAGCTTCTATAGATCTGTAGATCATATGACCTTAGATGTTGTGAAGGAGGTTAAACAACCCCAGTAAAAAAAATATATATATATACTATTGAAATGGGGGTGTGATGCTGGCAAGTGTTTTGTGTAAAAATGTGTTTGTTACTCACCTACTGGATACTCTGTTAGTGGGGTTACAGCAGCTGCTGCTGGTTGCAGAGATGGGAGATTGAGCTGCCAGTGAGGACCACCCAGAGGGCCTTCAATTGAGTAAAAATAAATTCTTTGACTTCAGCACCACCTGCACTGCTAAGAATGAGAGAAATGAGGTGAGCATGTTCCCAATTTTAGTGTGGTTGAGATTGTCAGATAGGTGGCTCCTACCAATTTGAAACTGGGTTCTCACCTTTAAGATCTCTAGGGCATAGCCAGTCTGCCTCTTTTAAAGACTTGCTCCTCTGTTTATGGTGGGAGGATTTAAGAAAAGTAGAGAGTCCTTTGCCTAATTTAATCAAAGAAACAAAAATAACACTTACAAGGTTAATTGCATCAGCAGGCAAGTTTTTACAGGTAACTAAAAAAAATATGAACAATTTTATTGATCAGAACCAACTAAGCACTTGGGCAAAAAAATTTACTACAAACCAAAAGAAACAAACATTAATCCCATACCACACACAAAAATGTCAATATAAAATAAAACCATTAAATTATTGCCCATCACCAGCCCATCACCAGCCCATCACCAGCCCATTACCACACAAAGGAGACAAGACTTGCAGAAGAAAAGGAACTTGCATAACTAGTACAAAAAAAAACAAAGGATATTAGTCACTAGGGCAAGGTCAATGAGTGTTTATCCAAACCTGGTAAGTCTCAGATGTGTCATTTTAAACTCCACACACACTATCCTTCATATCACAATCATTAAAGGTATTCTTGGCTTAATTAGTGCAAACAAAAGCATGTTTATAACAAAAAAAACATATGTGAATACTGGCTTCAGCATTTGTGCAGGTATTTGAGGAAGAAAAAGCTTTGTCCAAATTCATTTCAATAAGCAAATGTCTCAGCCAAAAACAAATCCCTGATAAAGAGAAAAAATTAACAAACATTTAGAGATTATCCCCCCAGCACTGGCATCAGTGAACCTACAAGAATCCATGAGTGCAATGATGCCAGTAAAGGGAGCAAAATTAACAATAATAATAAAGGTTCTAAAATTTTGGGATATGTATTTGCATTAATATGTTGTTCATAAGGTAGTTAAAGGTATAATTTAGTTTACAGCCTGAGAAAGCTCAAAATCCATTGTGATGCATATTGATAACAAGTTAAGTTTTTCAATAAGGTCTTTATAAAGGAAATCAGGCATTAAAAATGATTATGATATTTATATGATAATTTTAAGTGATCCAAATATGTTAGACATGGTCCTTATATAGCTAATGGTTAAGCAATACAAAACACCAATGGTAAAAAACAAGACTATAGGATCACCTACCACACCATCAAGGAAAAGTGAGATGCTTTCCCATCTCTAGAAATGGGCAGATGATTGCCTCAAGGTTCTGATTATTCTCTATACTGAGAGAATTTCAAATCTGTTATAACCAATTAAAAAGAGAAGAAAAACATTTTTAGTAACTCTGAAGGCCTGGCTTTCTAAGAAAGCTCTGGCCCAATGGGGATTACTGAAACCTCCCAGGCCCTACTGAGGGGTTTGGGAGCTCTCAGGAATCCTTCCCCAAAAAAAGGAGGATTGACCTGGGTCACACTGCTCTCAGAGGAAAATTGCAAGAAATTTAGGTATCAGTCGAAGTTCCATACAAAAAATGCAGAGAATGGTAGGACTTAAAGTATTTAAAAGGATCTTTGTTTCAAGATGTGACAGCACTTTAAGAACTAAAAGAAAAATTCATTGTAGAAAATTGCTTGATAAATTTTTGTCCAATGATGTTAAAAAAAAAAAAAGTTTTTACAGATGAAAAAGATTTCACCATCGAGATTGCTCGAAACTCCCAGAATGATGATGATTATGGTTGGTGTAAGAAAGACATTCCTCCATTGAGACTTTACCACCAGACAAATTGGTTTTCCAAAATAATCATGGTATTAGCAGGTGTATCATGGAATGGAAAGACGAAAATTCATTTCATTTCAGAAAATAACAAAATTAACTCAGGAACATATGTAAATCTCTTAGAGGAGAATCTTTTGCCTGATTGTTGGCATCTGTATTATGGAAATGATTTCATAGTCCAACAAGATGATGCTACAGCTCATACTAGCAAGTTCACACAGGATTATCTACAACAGAATGTAGTCAACTTCATTCATCTGGTAGTTGCACTCTGGTTGAAAGCAAGTGACGAGTGTGAATCTCACTGGGAGTTTTGACATAAGCAGCCTGTAATAGTTCAGTAGCCCTGGAGTAGTCTGTACATCCCTCAATTATATTTGCAACATTGGGCCCACTGTACAGATACAGTACTTCCAGCCTGTTTGGTGTCAGTTCAGAAATAGTAGCAAGAAAGTAATGAAAATTCCTGTACCATAACTTCCATAGCTTTGCAGCATGAGGATCAGAGGTAGCCACATCAAACTTGTCCAGGCGTATAACTTTATCCATTTAGTTGAGTAAATTGTATTGTGGTGTAGGTTTCAATCAAACTAAATCCCTATAGTAAGGGTTTATTCAACTAAATCAACATTACAGCTGAAAAGAACAGAAAAGAACAATTAATAACATATACCAACATTAATAAGGTATAGAGAAAAGAATAATAATAATGATACAGTAGCTGAAAATAGGCCCAATAAAGCAAAACACTGACACTGCAGTCTCCTACCTGTGTGTCCTCATCTCCTTCACCTCTGATTTCCAGTATCCTCTTCACTACCTCCCTCCTCTCCTCCTCCACCTCACTGCACAGCCTCAGTGTGTGCATACTAGGCTGCTCTCTTCACTGTAGGCATCATTATTCCTATCACCACCTCCTGACTTCTGAGCAGCTCCAGCTGGTACAGTACATGCCTGGGACCCTCCACCCAGCTGTGATTTAACTTGATGTTGAGCCAGTTTGGCATGTAGACTCCCATTATGAATTCCACAATTATCCTCAGATTCTTCAGGTTCCTACCCTTCAACCAATGTTTGGAAATCCACAATCTGCAGAACCTTAGAGCCATGGTGAGCCACCTACTGTGACAGACTGGCCCAATCTCCAGGAGAGCTAGCCTCTGAGGTACCTCTCCCGATCTGATGGCAGTGATGATTCTGTAGCCATATGATTGGTCTGTGCTGAGGTCCTTGACTACCTCCTGACTGAGATGGGGTAGAGAAGGACCAACAGTGATCTTCATGAAGTTTGGGTTGATCTCCAGCTCAGTGGCAGTGTCTGACATCTTCCCTAGGGGCCCAGACCACTTCTTGTTGCTCAATGTCTTGTCATCCAGTGCAGTCACCAGGTGTCTGAGACTCGGCTCCCCAGTGTGCAAGTCACAGACAGTCCACACCAACTTCCTGCTAAGCTTGGCCTCCACATAATGCATTACTATTCCCTCCCACCCAGTATTCACATTAGTACTGTCACCTCCTATGGCCAAAAGGGTCTGGTCTGCTCCTCCCTCTCTTAGCCAGTTCACCAGATGATCTGCAATGACCTCAGCATGACTTCTCCTCCGCAGCTTCCTCTGGTACAAAATGCCACAAATATTTCCACCTGGTTCATTGCACACTGTGTAGTGTTTTTCCTTAATGAGGCCAGGAAACTGCCTGTCACTGCCCTCAGCTTCCATCATCACTTTGGTGTCATCTCTCTTCCCATCAAAGAAGATACAGGTGATGCCATTTTCCCTAATCTCTTCATCAAACTTCTTGACCAGCTCCTTAGTCAGTCTCTCCTGAGCCCTCCTCATCTTGTTGTGGTCACTCACCAGTGTTGTGTCAAACTCTGTGATAAGACCAGCATCAATCCAGACAGCAGTGGCAATCTCTGCAGTCTCCCTCAGCCCAGTGTGATGTCTCAAGCTAGCCAGAGCTGTGTTGGTGATATCTTCAGTGTTGTATTTCTTCTTCTTAGCCACAGGCAAGGAAGAGGTTATTGCAGCCTCTGGTATGAAGTCTTTGTCCTCCTCTCTTCACTGCCTCCTCCAGTATATCTCCGTCTCCAGCAGTGACTCCTCCCTCAACTCCTCTTCTTTCTTGGCTGACTCCTCTGCCTTCCTCCTCCTCCTCTTCTCCTCAGCCTTCCTTCTCTGCTCCTGTCTCATGGTCTCAGGGTGATAACTAGACCCATCTCGTGTGCCCCCACACTGCCCACCTTTTCTCTCTGACCTTTAATGAAGGCAAGCTCCTGCACTGGTATCTTCTGCTCACTCCTGCAGCTGCAGTCAATGTGAACCTCACTGTTGCAGACAGGGTTGTCCACCAATTTGTCCAGTTTCATCATGAACCTATCTTTGACCTCTAGCTTCACATTGCCAATGGACACCTTCACTGCCTCATCCCACAGTGCCTTCACTTTAGCCCTGATCCTGACCTCACTGTTGATTACAGGTTCTGTGAATAGAGCGTTGGCCTTTCTCCACTGAGCCAGTAGCCCTGGAGCAATGCTGCTGTTAATCAAGTCATGAACTGGGTAATTCCTCCTGTCTTCCTCACTCATCTCTCTCCTCAACAAACCATACCTCAGCAGGGAAAAGTTCCCTCCCAGTCCCCACCAAATGACTTAGGTGACAACTTGATTTGCTTCAGGTTCTGATTTCTTTGACTCATCCTGTGGACCTGTGAACAAAAGAAATGTCATTGAAATTTGGATAGGCCTACTGATTATGATTACATAAAATTAAGTTAATTGAAATTATTAATATCTTCCTATAAGCTCAGATAAAAGGTTGTGTTGTTATAGGTACAAGACTTAATTATTCAAAGTAATGACAATTTCATATATCTATCATATCAAAATATACAGAAAGTTTGGGTCACACACAACATTTCAAATAATTTGAATTACACAATATTTACATTAATATTTACATTATGAAGTAATCAGAATTGTCAAAAAGGAAGGAAAACACATGCATTCACAATCAAAATTCCAGCATTTGTGACTGTGTGAAACTTAGAAACCATGCTGCACACCAAAAATAACCAAAGTTGACCACATACATCAATGGCACATTGATATACGATGCTACAGTCATATTTAGGTTATATTTCAAACCTTTAAGGTCAAATATAAGTAGGTAAGTGGCTTTTTTAAACAACACTAAAGATATTTCTAAGTTTGCTAGATAATATGACATCATTTGAGCATTAGTAGTTTTTGAATTGTTGACTTTACTAAAACTGACACACCCTAATGCGTATCACACTATCACAACTTATAGAGCATTATAACAATATCCTAGATGCAATTGAAGGCAATGAAAACTATGATGTCATATACATGGATTTTGCTAAAGCTTTTGACAAATACAATCATGGTATAATAGCACATAAAATGAAACATATGGGAATAACAGGCAAAGTGGGAAAATGGATCTACAACTTCCTCAGAGAATGACTACAGGTGGTCAAAATTCAAGGTGTATCATCATCAGAATCAGAAGTACACAGCTCAGTACCACAAGGTACAGTACTGGCCCCACTCCTGTTCATTATCATGCTAATAGACATAGACAGTGGAGTAAACAGCAACAGTATAGTAACATCCTTTGTAGATGATGCAAAGATCAGCAGAAAAATCAGTAATGCAAATGAAGTGGAGGCCTTGTAGAGGGACACAAACAAAATATACACATGCTCAGAAGACAACAATATGACATTTAACACCGAGAATTTCAGCTCTTGAGATATGGTAGAAATGAGGAACTTAAACAGACTGCATATTATGCTCCAGATAGACAGGAAATTAGAGAAGCATGAAAATGGTCAACTTTTGGGTACTAATGACCAATGATGCCAAATTCGAGACATAAAATCAGATAGCAATAAACAAAGCAAAAAGAGTTGCAGGACAGGTACTAAGAATGTTGAAAAGGAGGGACAAGATGGTAATTATTCCCCTGCTGAGAACACTGATCATACCAAAACTTGAATACTGCTCAGTTTTGACATCTCCATATAAAAAGGAAGAAACTAATAAACTAGAAGAAACTCGGAGACCATTTCACAGCTAAGATTGATAGCTTCAAAGAACTCAACTACTGGAAAAGACTCCGTAAACTAAATCTGTACTCCCTGGAAAGAAGAAGAGAGAGGTACACCATAATCTACATATGGAAAATGATCAAAAAACTGGTACCAAACCTAAAACTAAACCCAATTACCATCCAAACCATGCTGGAAAATAGGAAAAGCAGAATGTGTAGTGTTCACAAATTAAAGGCCCAACAAGGGACCTCCTCAACACTGAAGGAAAATAGCTTGGTTGTAAGGAGGCCAAGACTTTTTAATGAGCTTCCAAAGGACCCCAGAAACATTACAGGGGTCAAAGTTAGTCTAAAGAGAAGATGAGATGCCTGGCTCATGATGGTACCAGATGAGCTGGGTGTACCTGGCTGTGTATGTGGTGGAGAGAGCAACTCATTCCTCCACCAAGCCAGGCTTAGAGGCAGCTGGCAGGGCCACCAGCTTGACCTCCCTTTGAAGGAACCCAAATGTGTGTGTGTGTGTTTTTTATTTATTGGGGGACCATTCTGAGTTCAATCCTTATATATCGGGTCCGCAAAAAAAAAAAGGAGCATGACGAAAATTGCTCTCACGCCCGCATTTTTGGCGGACCCTTAAATGTTATATATCTAGCTAAAGATAAAAGAGCCCAGAGTTGTATAAAACAAATTTCATCAAAATCGGTCATAAAATAAAGATTTTATGGCCACAAACGTGCAATGACTAAAAAAAGTGAATTTCCGCGTAAAAATTTAATGTTTTTCTCATTTTAAATTATTGTTTTCAGATGCCTAAATAATTTTAATCAATAAAAATGATAATATGCCCTTTTCTAAAGAAGATAAAATATTAATAAAACATTATAGACTTGATAAAAATTATGGCGCAATAAAATTATTACATGGGTCTGCAAAAAAAAAAGAAGCATGACGAAAATGTTTACTGTACATTTATTTTTACACATAATGACAAATAACTTATTTTAGGCAAATAAGCAACAAATAAACTAAGTTAGTACCAAATTTCATGTCAATACATCAAAAATTAAAGAAAATATAAAAGTTTTACTACAACATGTCATATAAGTTTACAATTTCCAAAGAAAACGAAATTATAAGACTAAAAAATTGTTCGATATGTAATAATTTGTAATAATATGTAATAATTACTCTTGTAATAATTTTATTGCGCCATAATTTTTATCAAGTCTATAATGTTTTATTAATATTTTATCTTCTTTAGAAAAGGGCATATTATCATTTTTATTGATTAAAATTATTTAGGCATCTGAAAAAAATAATTTAAAATGAGAACATTAAATTTTTATGTGGAAATTCACTTTTTTTAGTCATTGCATTTGTGGCCATAAAATCTTTATTTTATGACCGATTTTGATGAAATTTGTTTTATACAACTCTGGGCTCTTTTATCTTTAGCTAGATATATAACATTTAAGGGTCCGGCAAAAAATGCGGGCGTGAGAGCAATTTTCGTCATGCTCCTTTTTTTTTTGCGGACCCTGTATATATATAATAACTTTAATAAGAAATACCAGGAGATAAAGATTAAGTTTTCCATACACATGTAAAGTATCTTCAACATTTTGTTCAGTAAACTGCACAAAATATGTATGACCCTAGTTTAGTTAAACATTATCTAAATATAATATACTTAATAATACAGTATTCCTTGTGCAATGTAGGGGTTATGTTCTTGGGAAAGACTGTGTTGGACAAAATCACATTGCACAAACTTAATACCTTATAGAAAAAATTAAAATGGGGATGTGACCTCAGAATGTAATGTGAAAACTTTTTTTTTTAAACCTGAGTAAATACCTGAACATATATATGGAATAAAGAAATCATAAAACAAGAATGAATGATGAGGATGAGTTTGGAGGGTGAAAGGTTAATTGTTTGAGACCAAGGAATTATTGGCATTAAACTCGATTCAAGTGGATGTTTGAGGAGAGCCGAGAGTCAAAGTGGATGCTTGTGAGGATGCAACAAAAGGTTTAAAGAAGGAAGTTATTGTTTGCTGTTTTGCCTTCCTCCATAAATCTTTCATGAGCTCCCTGTATGGTGTTTAGAGATCCTCGAGTCCTCTCTCAAATTTAAGGTTCCTCTCCATTATCAGGTCCATATTCATGCCAATCTCTGCCAGCTCATTTGCTTGCTTTGATGTCACATACACGCATAAAATGTGGTGCATGCCCAATTCAAGACTGCATATAATTATTAAATATTGTGTATTGGGTAAATAAGTGTCATATTTATTGTACAATAAGTCTACGTTGGGGAAACCCACATTGGACAAGGGTTTACTATATATGTTGCATGTCATATTATACGATTTAATACATACAGTATGCATGATTTGTAATGTAAATGCATTTAATTACACATTATAACTGATAGATTAAAGAAAATAAGCTTAAGTTCCATTTCCAGTACTATCCATTTTGAAGCTGTTATCAAACATTTTTTTTTTGTCAGTACAGCCATCTATTGAAGTTTGGTACAAACTTTCATCCATTTTCTTTAAATTAGAAGCATATTTAAAAACAAAAATATTTGAAGGGATACTAGGTCATTTTAAATGTTCAGATATTGAGCATGATGCAAGGAAGGGTTAAAATATGAGGGGCAGTCAGAAAATAAGTTTACACAGTGTATAATTTCATAACTAAAGGGCCTACATTGATTGTTGTATCGGGTGAATTTGTTAATCATTGTTGGCAACACTGCACATTGATTTGGCGGCCATCTACCGTACATTGGTTAGATGAGTCAGTTGAACATGGTGGCTTGACTGGAACACTGCCCTGTCATTTCTGCAGTGATATTCTAAGTCTGTCACTGGTCAAGAATTTCTTGAGCACATTGTCACAGGAGATGAGACATGGGTTCATCACCATATTCTGGAAACAAAACGTGCCAGCATAGAATGGAAACACCCTGGGTCCCTGCAACCAAAGTAGTTCAAGATTGTGAAATCCACTGGCAAAGTGATGGTTACTGTATTTTGGGACCACAAAGGCATTTTGCTTGCAGACTTTGCAAAAAGGCACAACAGTCAATGCAGCTGCATATTCAACACTGGAATGTTTGAGTGGCCATTAAACGTAAACATCCTAGACTGCTCCGTAGGGCAGGGCACTGTTCTAGTTGAGCCACCATGTTCAACTGACTCATATAACTAATGTGTAGATGGTAGCCAAATTGATGTGTAGTGTTGCCAACAATGATTAATGAATTTACCTGATACAAACATAATCAATATAGGTCCTTTAGTTACGAAATTATACGCTGTGTAAACGTTTCTGACTGCCCCTCATAACTATGTAACCTGGTGCCAAGGGTGATGATGGCTGAAAAGATTAAGAAAACTGACATTATCTAGGCAGCAAGTTATAAATTAAAACCATCAAATACTTTTTCAAAAAAAAAAAAAACTTTTCTCTACTTAAATGCAAAAAAACTTCTTTTTTCTACGTGAAAGTCACAATATGATAATAAAAACCCACTCTAATAGACAGAGTTTATTTCCACAACAGTTTTGATGCCCACTGGCATCCTCTTCAGGTGGATACAGAGGATGCCAGTGGGCATCGAAACTGTTGTGGAAATAAACTGTCTATTAGAGAGGGTTTTTATTATCATATTTTCTCTACTTGTTTGTCACTTCCTTAATTCATTAATGAGGAGTTGGGAAATTTTTAGTGAGGAATTTCTCAGTGTAGGGAAAGTATGTTTGAGATCCCTGGGATCACAGGGTTGCCAGGTTTTGGAATTCCCAAGTTGGGATGCAAGACTCTCTTTTACGCAACTTGTAAAATTTAAGATAACAGAATCACTACACACAAATTATGGAAAACAAATTTATTTACCCAACAAAGCCATAAAGAATAATTCAAGAAAGTAAACATTTAAAAAAATAAAAATAAAACCCACTTAGATGTGGATTTTTTATTTTATTTTAGTTTTTTTGGCAGTGGCGTTAAATTGCCAACCCTGAGGTCCAGTTAAACAATCTTTAAACTTCATGAACAACCCCCATAATTATGTAAATCTATTGATAATTCTGCTTTACATCCTTTGTTATATAGTCTAGGCCAGGGGTCCCCAACCTTTTTGTGCCGAAGAGTACATTAAGACTACCGGTAGTGCGGTGGGTACCATTTACTTTTTCAAGGCAGATTTATAGTTGGACTTAATAATGAACATAATACACAAAAAACCATTTAATTCCTATGTAAAATAATGAACATAATGCACAAAAAAAACATTTAATTCCTATGTAAAATAATGAACATAATACCAAAAAAAACCATTTAATTCCTATGTAAAATAATGAACATATTACACAAAAAAATTTAATGCGAAACAAGTTTAACTAATTATTTATATTCTTATGTCAAAATCTTTTTTAGCAATCTCAAAGTCAATGTGATTTTTGGCACTGAATTTCATTGGCCAATGCCTCATAATTAGGAGAGTAGGATGATATTCCTAGCTGGTAGCTGCTATGACAACGCTGCGCAGTACGATGAACAAGGATGGGCTAACTAAGAATCTTAGAATAATTATCAAAACGATAACTTAATTTATTCATAAAGAAATAATTATTTTCAAATAAATGAGCATCTGTTTCTGTAATTAACTACTAAATTTAATAAAATGTTAAGTATGTTACATATTTTAAATATTTTGTAACAATATTTAAAATATGTAACATACTTAACATTTTATTGAAAATTTAAATAAAACTTATCAATCGTAGTCAGTCAGTGGTGGGCACATGCAAAAGGGTCGGCGGGCACCATGGTGCTCGCGGGCACAGGGTTGGGGACCCCTGGTCTAGGCCCTAGGGGGAGACTATTTTTCTGTTTTCATTCATTTTGACCTCTAATTTTTAGGAATCAACTGAAGGTTAAATCAAATTGTATGTTAAGTTTCAGTAAATTATATCAGAACAATAATGCACTATTCTAGAGTCCCTCTCTCCTTCAGAGTTTTAGTTTATCAACTGGAAAAATTTCTGCACTCTGAATATTAATGCCCTAATTTAGTTTTTGCATTAAATGAATGTTTTTTAATATAGATCTGTGTGATGTTGGTGGTCTATAAAGTGTTTTTAATATAATTTTGATGAAAGTATTTGTAATGTACAATACAACTTGTATATTCAAACCTTGTCCACTTACCCACCCTGAAAGTTTCTTAGTTGGGAGGAGGTTAAGATGTGAAAACTGCAGGCAAGTTATCATACTAATAAAATATGATTTTAATACTTTCCCATCAGATTATAGCAGTGGAAGCATCTACAGGCACTAAAAGAGGCTCTAATCTGAGAACCAAAATATTTGTAGGAAATTTACACAAAGATACAAAAGTGGAGGATTTGCGAAGCCTTTTTGAAACTTATGGAAGAGTGGTTGAAGCGGATATCCTTAATAACTATGCATTTCTTGTGAGTGAAGCTTGGACTGTTTCTTTATACATATACAGTATATACACAAGTAATAGTTAGTGGTAATACTGAGTTTGACCTCTTGTACTCTACTGAGTTTTTATTTTTTTTATCTAGGGAATTATGCTATATTCTAAAACACAAGGCATTAATTGGAGGGTGAATGATTAAAGCTTTTAAATATTTTGTACTAGACTCGTAAATTTGTTGAAAACATGTTTGTAAATGCAAAAAACTTCTTTTTTCTACGTGAAGGTCAAAATATGAAAATAAAAACCCACTGTTTATTAGAGTGGGTTTTTATTTTCATATGTTGTTTGTAATTTTGTATAGGCCTAAGTAATTCCTCTTTCATAGATGTTATCCAGAATAAAGAAATGTAAGAAAGTCACTGTACAGTGCCCGCGAAAAGTATCCGATCACCCTTGAAATTTGTATTTTTTACATAAAAAACAATGTTTAAATGTATACTAACCTTATATTAGTATTTTGTCATCTGTCCTTTGGTTTGGATGACTTGTTCTAGACGTTTTGGCATGGATTTAATCAAGTTTTGACAAACTTCCACTGATATTTCCTTGCACCATACCTTTTTGATGGCCTCTTGTAATTTTTCGACTGAGCCAGTGTCGTGGCATTCAACCTTATTTTTTATTATTAGCCACAGATTTTCTATCGGATTGAGATCTGGACTATTACCAGGCCAATCCAAAATATCAAATTTATTGTCAGTAATCCATTTTGTCACTATTTTGGCCCTGTGACATGGTGCACCATCATGCATGTATGTTTTTGTCCTTTGGATTGCCATTGCCATTGGAAGTTTATCCTGTAGCATTGCTAAATACCGTGCACCCATTCATAGTTGTGTTCTTCGGAAGAAAATATAAGTTTCCACGCCCATAGTAACCGAAACAACCCCAAACCATCACACTTGGAGGGTGTTTCATTGTCTTTAGGGTCCATCCTATTTGAGCCAATAGGCCGGCGAACCTTTTTTGGACAACTTCTGAATGTCAAAAATGTTGACTCATCGCTAAATAAAACCTTCTTCCAGTCATCAACAGTCCAATGAATGTATTTTTTACAAAATGCGACACGTTTTTACGCATTTTTTCATTAATGAACGGTTTCTTAGCAGCATGGCGAGATGGTAATCCGAGTTCTTTTTGGAGCCGCTCCTGGATAGTTCGTTCAGAACACCAGATAACAAATTATTCATATTAAATTTTATTTCTTTCGCAGTTATTGTTGGGTTTTTCAATACTAAACGTTTCATAAGTTTGTCTGTTCGCGAATTTGTTTTTCTCGGTCTGCCAGATCGTTTTTTAGGGACTGGCGTGGTTAGGCCACCATTGTTCTTAGCCCGTGAAACCCATAAATTAACGGTACTTTGGGATATGTTTAATTCCTTAGCTATCTGTCTCTGTGATTTCCCACATGCATGCAAAGCAACAATAGCACCTCGACAATCACTCTTAAGTTGTTTTTTAGCACACATTATATATAAATTTTATTTACACCACTTTCTGTAAAAAAAAAAAAATATCAAGAAATTTACACAAACAGTGAAATCTGACAAATTTGAGACACAGCCACCCGCAACGAAGGCTACCAGAACACTAATTTGAGAATGCATTGGATAGCTCTCATATCAGCGAGCAACCTCAAAGTTACCAGATGTCGCTAGAACAAATAGAAAGTGAATTACGTGTCTCTGAATATCAAGGGAAAATATTGTATTTTCTTGAGTGATCGGATACTTTTCGCGGGCACTGTATTGTGTCTGACTAAATTACAAGAAATAAATGAATATAGGTTATTAATGTAGTCCACTTTAATAGGTAGGTTAATTGGTTGACCAAGAGGAAAGGTATCATGTATGAGGGAGTTTTAATCTCCTTTGCTTATGTAGCCTGGAAATTCGTTTCCCCCACTGTGTGGGAGTGAGAGCACCCTAATCAATGGTCACCTTAGCCTGAACATTAACAGGGTAAGTGGCCAACCCTGCTCAACCTAGGAGCCAGCAAACTGGGAGCTTATGTACAGTAATTAAAAATCAGGTTTTAATTTAAATTCCAATTATTTAGTATTAGTGACTGAAAGACATTTGGAAAGTTGAATTTTGTTGATGGTAGTTTGTGAGGGAGGATTCAGTTGGATCGACCACGCATAATTCCAGTGTTTGTGAATTCATAATTAGATTTGGTAGTCATTTACAAAGTCACTATTGTAATGAGGCTAAATTTCTTAATTTTAATTTGAAGACTAATTGCTACTTCAATCTTATTCTAAAACATTCTTTCAACAAGCATATGGACACGGAAAGCAATGCACAGGAGGCGATACGTAACCTCGATGGGTACGAACTTAGTGGCTTAAGGATAAGAGTGCAAGAATCAACTTCACGCGTGAGACAACATGCAGGAATGGGAAATCCAGACATGTGTTATCGGTTAGTTTTAAGAATTAGTTGTATATTATATGAATAAGATTAGTGAAGTGAACTTAATTTTGCAGTGAACAAACTTATTTGTAACTAATCACTGATTTGAAGAACCTAAATTTGTACTTACTCATCATTGCTCTTTATAAGAGCGATGATTTTTGTTTATTCGAGACGGATGTATTATCCAAGTTAAAATTTTAAATCTATTTGTTTGAACAGGTGTGGCTCAGCAGGGCATTGGTCAAAGGAGTGCCCGAGAGATAATCGGTTTGGTCCACGATACTCGGACAGGAATGATAGAATGGGAAGGGGGTACGGGTCAAGGTTCGATCCTTACCATCTACCTCCTCCTCCCGCTTATGCAAGGGATAGAATGATGAATACAGAGTAAGAAATGTTTTAAAACACGTTTGATTTCTTTATTTAACTAGATTGTAGAGCACACTCGTCAAATAGCTTGATGCCTTCTACGTACATCCGTTTTTCTGGGTGACTTTTATGCGTACCGGTCATTTTTGGGGAATATGCAAAGGTGTGTGGGTATGTCGGCGAAAAAAAAAAAAAGAATTAAAAAGTATTTGAAATCAGACTGAGACTGGAAATTTAACTTTATTTCCCTAACTTAAGTCTGGTACACTAATCATCATTTTTCCACATCAGAACTTTTTTTTTTTTTTTTTTTTTTTGCAACATGTGCTTACTTTAGCATATTTTCATTTATGTCGGAAAAGATGAGAGAGTCGTGTAATTAATCACGAGTGAAGGATATTAGACGTTTAGACGATTGAGCCAATGACAATTGGCTTTAATTTTTTGTATGATCTCTCAAGTATTGGTATAAAGTAGTTGCCGAATCGGTTTACTGCTTTCGTTACTCACATTTTTTCCACTTCCTTCCTTAGTTAAATGTTTTATTAGCAGGACGATTACGAGCACTTCGAGAGGTACGACCGCTACTACGACGATCCCATTTACGAAAGGAGATACAGTCGCCCTGCGCCCCCGCCTCCCCCCCCTATGCCCGATGATATGTACGAAAGAAGGATTCCACCCCATCTTCCTCCTCCTCGTTCAGACTACCTCCGATATGGCAGAAGGAGCCCGCCTCCAAGGTTTGAAGTTGCGTAATACTCAATAGATGTAGGTTACGAATTTTTCATATGGGAAATTACCATCGAGAGAATTGTGTAGTGCTTCTCTTCTAGTAGCACATCTTTGTTCTAAACTGTTTAGTTTTTTAGAATGGAAATTGGCCGTCGCATAATGCTCTAAGTCAAAATGTGACCATTGACAGCATGATGGTAAAGCTGGAGGTATAGAAGTCATTCTTAGTCCTACATGTTATATTTTTATTGGCTATTTTAAAATTGTAAACGGCTACGTTGTAGTAACGTTGCACCACTGCTTCCCATTAGATCAGCGAGGTTAAGCAACATTGGGTTTATTCAGTAGTTGGAGGGGACCTTGTTACGCATTCAGATGATGTAGTGACCGTGGTTCGGATCCCACGAAAGGTTATAGTTCCCTCCCGTCACATGGGAGGGAGTTGTTACGAAGGGAAGTTAAACAACCCCAGGTCGTCGTCGTCATCATCAGAATCAGAATATATTGATGTGGGCACTACATCAGAAAAAAAAATTTCTACGTATAAATGTAGATTCTCATTTGTTAACAACATTGACATGATGCGTTCATTTGATTTCAGATATCCTCCTCCTCCTCCCCCAATGTGCAGCAGGTAAGGGTTACTCATTAATGTCTTATTAGTGATCAGATAAAGTTTTTCTTTATTTTTTAAAAATTGGTTTTGAGCCCTTTCTTCCTTCACTAACTTTCTTGTCTTCGCAGTGACGCTAATTACTTGTTCTTGCCAATAATTTCTCCACAATCGAATCTTCCTACCAAGCAAATTAAAGCTTTTTATTTTTAATTCCTGTAACTTTAACTCATTCGACAGAAGTATACAAAATTTAGCAGAGATTTTAAAAACCACAATTAAGTAAGTTCGAGTTTGAAGTTAAGATTAAATACTGATATAATGATGCGTTATCCTTTGACAGTTTGTCAATATTTCACTTAGTTTTAATCAATATTGATATTCACTAGACCATAATCGATTTATCACGCAATGAGAGAGATGAAACGCATCTCAAAGAAAATTTTGTTAGAAGTTTCAGCTTCTCGGAATCGGCAAAACTGCTCTTATCAAGAGTATATTATAGATTGAGGTAAATGGAAGATCCCGAGGTAGATTGTGATTACTGACTGCTTCAGGTTGCTCATGATTGAAGTCGTTCATCGCCAGATTTGGACTTCTTGATGAACCTTTCGTCCACGAATGACCTTGACTCCATTCACTTCGTCGAGAATGTGGACCTCGCTCGTAGTCTTCCTTTGATCTTTCTTATAATTTATTTTTGAGAGAGTATTTGTATCGGTGCCGATACGCGAAGACTCCTTATAAATGGTTTCTTTTTGCTAGTTTTTCTCTCTCTTTGTGTTAACACGAGAATGTGTTGGTTTTAATTAACCGATTTGTCTTGCTGATAATTTTCTTAAATTCTTTGATCGGTGTAAATCAAATGAAATGAGAGATCTTCGGTTTAATTCCCTTTAAGAGCCTAAATGTTAACTAAAGAGTTAAGAATGCAAAAGAGAGCCGTTTCTCTAACGGTGCTTTCCTCTTCTTCGTTAACAGTTTCGGACCGCCGCCTCCTGACCGTCGGCCTTACTAATCGCGTGCACTGACGATCGCCGACCCGACGCAACCGTCAGCCGCATCCGTCAACCGCATCCGCACCGCATGGCGACGCCGACGTAGATTTAATGATCGCCTGATTGATAATTTTAAGTTGAGACTCGCCTTTCTTCGCGGTTGAATTAAGACTCATGCGGCGGGTGAGATAAGACGACGACGACGGTAATGGTTCGTCTGTGTTCCTGCTCGTTTTTAATTAAGTTTCAGAGTTTGTTTCGACGAACGACGTCTCAGACGTTAACCGACGGTTAAGAGAAGAGAATTCTACTACGGCTACGGACGGGCAAGATGCGTCTTCGAGTCATTCGATTTGATCATTTAATTCATGTCGGTAACATGTCTTTTTCCCCCCCAAATGTGGTTTTGACGTTAGTGTGCGTTACGTCGGGCCGTTTTTTCTTTTTTTTTTTTCTTTATTCCATTTCTGTTACGCTATCTTTAAGATGGCATTCAAATATTCCACTTAGTTTATAATATAAGTTTCGTGGGATGGACGCTCAACCAACCCTCACATTACCACTGCTTATTCTCTGAACACTTTTAAGAGTAATATTAACCTAATTTTGCATGATTAAACTAAGGTTAGAAGTCCTTCTTACTGTTAGACGTTTTTAGGTCTTTCTTTTCTAGTTAATGAATATTATTGAAACAGGATTTAATTTTCGTGCAATCTTTTATTGTTCCTGATATATTGCTTATTACTGTACATCATTGGGTAGAATATTGTCAGTTTGAAGAGATTTTGAATAATTAAAGACTAGACTTTTGATGCTTAATTTTATTGCCTTTCCGTAGAAACATTAAAATGATGATAGTTCCCTAGCCAGCATTGATGCTTTGCATCAGTGCATCGGAAGATACAATGATTGGATTCGTATCGATAGATGGGACTTCAGAAGGAAATATATGAACATGCATATATTATCAAAATCTCGTTTCCCAACGAGATTGGGTGAGAAAGCAGAAACAGCCCGGATGACATCGTATACCATACATCATTCATCAATAGACTCGCACCTTTTCCTCTCATCTTGCTTACACCCACCCTCACACACTTGATATACTCGCATTCACTCTCCACCTCCTTTTATCAAACCTTCCACCTTTGAACGCCCGCGTCACTTCTGCTCTCTTTTTCTTATTTATTCTCATTACATTCCGCAGTTACGTGGGCGGCCTGGGCAGGCCCACGTGTGAGGCTACTGTCGTCCTTCGTAGGGAGAACGAGAGAAGGATCATAGGTCCTAAACCTAATCCTTCCCCCTCCTGTATCGCAGGAGATGCGGAGCTAGCCGCACCTTTCGGAGGGCGGTATAAACAACTCATTTTTCATTCCAAATGAATTTTTTCAAAACTTTATTAAGCTTTTTTAGAGAGAGAGATACAAGGAAAAGAAGTACCTCAAAAGGCCTTGCGGCCCATACCGAGGAGGTACCAATGGCAACGGGTGCCAGGGAAAATTTTGTAAAAGTTTATTTCTCTTTCAACTATCCTAGCAGTAGTAGAAAACTGGATAGAAAAGTAGAAGGCTCTCTCCCCACCCTCCGCTCCCTCCCTGCCAGAGGCAGGTACGGAAAAAGGTTGAAGAAAATACCTTGACCCTGGAAAAGTAGCCAAGGAAATTTTACAGGAAAGTGGAGAATATATAAATAGCTCTATATTTAGTTTGCTCACATGAGAGTATTCAGTACTTTGTCTTGCCTATTTTTAAACACATTTACACTTTGACTGGAAACAACCTCTGAGGGAAGTTGGTTCCAGATATTAACTATTTTATAGGAAAAGAAATTTCCGCAGACTGAGGTCCTAAATGTCTTTACACACTCAAATAGTGTGCAAGATTTCGTCTACCCTTTTCTTGAACTGATCCACAGAGGAACTGTTCACAACTTCCGAAGGTAACCTGTTCCATGTGTCACAGATCTTATACGTAAAAATTCCCACACACACTAGTCCTAAACCGTTTCAAATCCAACTTCCAACCATTGTTGCGAGTTGGGTTATCATTTAAACTAAACATACTTCTAAAATCGACATCGTTGAACCCGCGTAAGAGCTTGAAAACCTCGATCAGTTGACCGCGCAGCCTCCGAGTTTCAAGCGAAAACAAGTTCAGGGCGCGTAACCGTCGATTGTAGCCCATATGCCTAACGGAAGGGATTAACTTTGTGGCCCTCGCCTGCACTCGCTCCAGCCTCTCAATATCTTTCCTGAGGGTGGGCGACCAGAACTGCACAGCATACTCCAGGTGCGGCCGAACAAGGGAATTGTACAGTGAGAGCACAATCTCCTTGTTCCGAAACTGAAATTGCCTCCTGATATAACCCAATAGTTTCTGGGCTTTCTTTTCCACCTCTACACACTGTTTCGTAAACTTAAGGTCGCTGCTAATTAGCACACCCAAGTCCTTTTCTAAATCAGTCACCTCGATATTACTACCCAACATCGAGTAGTCCGACTTGGGATTGGCGTAGCCAATGTGCATCACTTTGCATTTACCCAAGTTAAACGGCATTTGCCATTTTTCGGACCACTCTCCTATCCTACCTAGGTCCGCACGCAGTTCCTCATCGCTTCGGGCGTCCCAACATTGCCCCAAGCTTGGTGTCATCAGCGAATTTGGCGATCCGACTGACGATGCCACCGTCGATATCATTTATGTAAATGATAAACAACAGCGGCCCCAAAACGGAACCCTGAGGAACCCCACTAGTGACCGAGGCCCAACCCGAACTAGCACCTTTAATTACAACCCTCTGCCGCCTATTCTTCAGCCAGTTTTCAATCCACCTACCTATTTCCCCACCGATACCCAGCGCGCGCACTTTCGCCATTAGCCGGCGGTGAGGTACCTTATCAAAGGCTTTCTGAAAGTCGAGATAAAGTATATCAATCGCCCTACTCTTATCGTACTCACCAACATGACGTGGAAAAACTCGAGCAAGTTGGTGAGACACGACCTATGCCGTCTAAACCCATGTTGGGAGTCCCCAAGCAGCTTGTAGGAATCCAAATGGTCAACGATCCTATCCGCTATTATCCCTCTAATAATTTACCTACAACTGAAGTGAGACTAATGGGACGATAGTTCCCTGGACTTTCGTGATCCCCTTTCTTAAAGATAGGGGTCACGTTGGCTCCCTCCAGTCACCAGGCACCTGGCCCGTCTCCAACGATTTGTTGAAGACTGTAGCCAGGTGGGGAGCCACCTGGTCGCGCACCTCCCGCAACACTCTGGGGAGAACTGGTCTGGCCCAGGAGCCTTAAACGCGCTCAGTTTGTCTATTCTATCGGCAACGACTGTCGCGGTACATCGAACATTATCCAGGCCAGCACCTTCGTGCCTCACACCTGGCTCGGGGATGACGCGGGTGTCCTCCCTGGTGAACACTCCCGCAAAGTACTCATTAAGCACATTGGCGATGTCCGCGTCCGAGGTCCGCAGAACGCCGCTTCCGTCCTTTAACGGACCTATCATGCTTCTAATGGGCTTTCTACTATTAACATAACTGAAGAACTCCTTAGGGTTCCCCTTGCAAAGGCTTGCCACCCGTAGTTCTTCGTTACGTTTCGCTAGCCTAACCTTCGCCTTCACTTCCCTACACAGGCGGACATACGCTACAGTGTTCTCATGGGAACGATTGGCCTTCGCCCTCCTATACGCTACTTTCCTAGGATAGAGAGAGAGTTACAAGGAAAAGAAGTACCTCAAAAGGCCTTGCGGCCCATACCGAGGAGGTTCTAATGGCAACGGGTGCCAGGGAAAATTTTGTGAAAGTTTATTTTTCTTTCAACTATCCTAGCAGTAGTAGAAAACTGGATAGAAAAGTAGAAGGCTCTCTCCCCACCCTCCGCTCCCTCCCTGCCAGAGGCAGGTACGGAAAAAGGTTGAAGAAAATACCTTGACCCTGGAAAAGTAGCCAAGGAAATTTTACAGGAAAGTGGAGAATATATAAATAGCTCTATATTTAGCTTGCTCACAGAGACACCGAGCAAGCGAACTCCTGCAGAGTTTTCTGAGGTTTTAATCTTAAACTATGAGTGTGTTCAGTACTTTGTCTAGCCTATTTTTAAACAGATTTACACTTTGACTGGAAACAACCTCTGAGGGAAGTTGGTTCCAGATATTAACTATTTTATAGGAAAAGAAATTTCCGCAGACTGAGGTCCTAAATGTCTTTACACACTCAAATAGTGTGCAAGATTTCGTCTAACCTTTTCTTGAACTGATCCACAGAGGAACTGTTCACAACTTCCGAAGGTAACCTGTTCCATGTGTCACAGATCTTATACGTAAAGTAATTCCCACACACACTAGTCCTAAACCGTTTCAAATCCAACTTCCAACCATTGTTGCGAGTTGGGTTATCATTTAAACTAAACATACTTCTAAAATCGACATCGTTGAACCCGCGTAAGAGCTTGAAAACCTCGATCAGTTGACCGCGCAGCCTCCGAGTTTCAAGCGAAAACAAGTTCAGGGCGCGTAACCGTCGATTGTAGCCCATATGCCTAACGGAAGGGATTAACTTTGTGGCCCTCGCCTGCACTCGCTCCAGCCTCTCAATATCTTTCCTGAGGGTGGGCGACCAGAACTGCACAGCATACTCCAGGTGCGGCCGAACAAGGGAATTGTACAGTGAGAGCACAATCTCCTTGTTCCGAAACTGAAATTGCCTCCTGATATAACCCAATAGTTTCTGGGCTTTCTTTTCCACCTCTACACACTGTTTCGTAAACTTAAGGTCGCTGCTAATTAGCACACCCAAGTCCTTTTCTAAATCAGTCACCTCGATATTACTACCCAACATCGAGTAGTCCGACTTGGGATTGGCGTAGCCAATGTGCATCACTTTGCATTTACCCAAGTTAAACGGCATTTGCCATTTTTCGGACCACTCTCCTATCCTACCTAGGTCCGCACGCAGTTCCTCGATCGCTTCGGGCGTCCCAACATTGGCCCCAAGCTTGGTGTCATCAGCGAATTTGGCGATCCGACTGACGATGCCACCGTCGATATCATTTATGTAAATGGTAAACAACAGGCCCCAAAACGGAACCCTGAGGAACCCCACTAGTGACCGAGGCCCAACCCGAACTAGCCCCTTTAATTACCACCCTCTGCCGCCTATTCCTTCAGCCAGTTTTCAATCCACCTACCTATTTCCCCACCGATACCCAGCGCGCGCACTTTCGCCATTAGCCGGCGGTGAGGTACCTTATCAAAGGCTTTCTGAAAGTCGAGATAAAGTATATCAATCGCCCTACTCTTATCGTACTCACTCAACATGACGTGGAAAAACTCGAGCAAGTTGGTGAGACACGACCTATGCCGTCTAAACCCATGTTGGGAGTCCCCAAGCAGCTTGTAGGAATCCAAATGGTCAACGATTCTATCAGCTATTATCCTTTCTAATAATTTACCTACAACTGAAGTGAGACTAATAACGATAGTTCCCTGGACTTTCGTGATCCCCTTTCTTAAAGATAGGGGTCACGTTGGCCTCCCTCCAGTCACCAGGCACCTGGCCCATCTCCAACGATTTGTTGAAGACTGTAGCCAGGTGGGGAGCCACCTGGTCGCGCACTTCTCGCAACACTCTGGGGAGAAACTGGTCTGGCCCAGGAGCCTTAAACGCGCTCAGTTTGTCTATTCTATGGCAACGACTGTCGCGGTACATCTAACACTATCCAGGCCAGCACCTTCGTGCCTCACAGCTGGCTCGGGGATGACGCGGGTATCCTCCCTGGTGAACACTCCCGCAAAGTACTCATTAAGCACATTAGCGATGTCCGCGTCGGAGGTCCGCAGAACGCCGCTTCCGTCCTTTAAAGGACCTATCATGCTTCTAATGGGCTTTCTACTATTAACATAACTGAAGAACTCCTTAGGGTTCCCCTTGCAGAGGCTTGCCACCCGTAGTTCTTCGTTACGTTTCGCTAGCCTAACCTTCGCCTTCACTTCCCTACACAGGCGGACATACGCTTCAGTGTTCTCGTGGGAACGATTGGCCTTCGCCCTCCTATACGCTACTTTCCTATTTCGGATAGCCGAAGCGATGCCACGATTGAACCACTTAGGCTGCGTTGAAGCAGGGGTGACCAGTTTTGAGGGTATGGCAGCAGACTGCAGCACCATAAACTCATCCCGGAATGCACTCCACACTCCCTCAACATCGCCGCCAACCTCTAACCCCATCTCTCTACGCTATCCCTGAGGCTAACAAAGTTCGCCCGCCGGAGATCGAGCTTACTGCCTCTCGAGTTACTACGCTTCACCCGAGGGACGCACACACGGAACCTAATAAGACCGTGATCACTCCCGCCCAACGATTCGTCAACGGTGAGGCCAGTGACGAGGTTGTCTTCGGTCGTGAATACTAAGTCTAGAACGCTTTCGCCTCGTGTAGGCTCGTTGACCCACTGAGTGAGGAAGTTCTCATCAGCAAAGTCAACTAGCCTCCTCCCTTCAGCATCGGCAGTCCTGTTTTCCCACTTTATGCCGCGACAGTTGAAGTCTCCTAAAACTACACACACCCTATCCCCTAGCAGGCTACTGAGAGGTGACAGGGAGGAGAGAGAGAGTTACAAGGAGTTACAAGGAAAAGAAGTACCTCAAAAGGCCTTGCGGCCCATACCGAGGAGGTACCAATGGCAACGGGTGCCAGGGAAAATTTTGTTTTCAACTATCCTAGCAGTAGTAGAAAACTGGATAGAAAAGTAGAAGGCTCTCTCCCCACCCTCCGCTCCCTCCCTGCCAGAGGCAGGTACGGAAAAAGGTTGAAGAAAATACCTTGACCCTGGAAAAGTAGCCAAGGAAATTTTACAGGAAAGTGGAGAATATATAAATAGCTCTATATTTAGCTTGCTCACAGAGACACCGAGCAAGCGAACTCCTGCAGAGTTTTCTGAGGTTTTAATCTTAAACTATGAGTGTGTTCAGTACTTTGTCTAGCCTATTTTTAAACAGATTTACACTTTGACTGGAAACAACCTCTGAGGGAAGTTGGTTCCAGATATTAACTATTTTATAGGAAAAGAAATTTCCGCAGACTGAGGTCCTAAATGTCTTTACACACTCAAATAGTGTGCAAGATTTCGTCTAACCTTTTCTTGAACTGATCCACAGAGGAACTGTTCACAACTTCCGAAGGTAACCTGTTCCATGTGTCACAGATCTTATACGTAACGTAATTCCCACACACTAGTCCTAAACCGTTTCAAATCCAACTTCCAACCATTGTTGCGAGTTGGGTTATCATTTAAACTAAACATACTTCTAAAATCGACATCGTTGAACCCTCGTAAGAGCTTGAAAACCTCGATCAGTTGACCGCGCAGCCTCCGAGTTTCAAGCGAAAACAAGTTCAGGGCGCGTAACCGTCGATTGTAGCCCATATGCCTAACGGAAGGGATCAACTTTGTGGCCCTCGCCTGCACTCGCTCCAGCCTCTCAATATCTTTCCTGAGGGTGGGCGACCAGAACTGCACAGCATACTCCAGGTACGGCCGAACAAGGGAATTGTACAGTGAGAGCACAATCTCCTTGTTCCGAAACTGAAATTGCCTCCTGATATAACCCAATAGTTTCTGGGCTTTCTTTTCCACTCTACACACTGTTTCGTAAACTTAAGGTCGCTGCTAATTAGCACACCCAAGTCCTTTTCTAAATCAGTCACCTCGATATTACTGCCCAACATCGAGTAGTCCGACTTGGGATTGGCGTAGCCAATGTGCATCACTTTGCATTTACCCAAGTTAAACGGCATTTGCCATTTTTCGGACCACTCTCCTATCCTACCTAGGTCCGCACGCAGTTCCTCGATCGCTTCGGGCGTCCCAACATTGGCCCCAAGCTTGGTGTCATCAGCGAATTTGGCGATCCGACTGACGATGCCACCGTCGATATCATTTATGTAAATGGTAAACAACAGTGGCCCCAAAACGGAACCCTGAGGAACCCCACTAGTGACCGAGGCCCAACCCGAACTAGCCCCTTTAATTACCACCCTCTGCCGCCTATTCCTTAGCCAGTTTTCAATCCACCTACCTATTTCCCCACCGATACCCAGCGCGCGCACTTTCGCCATTAGCCGGCGGTGAGGTACCTTATCAAAGGCTTTCTGAAAGTCGAGATAAAGTATATCAATCGCCCTACTCTTATCGTACTCACTCAACATGACGTGGAAAAACTCGAGCAAGTTGGTGAGACACGACCTATGCCGTCTAAACCCATGTTGGGAGTCCCCAAGCAGCTTGTAGGAATCCAAATGGTCAACGATTCTATCAGCTATTATCCTTTCTAATAATTTACCTACAACTGAAGTGAGACTAATAGGACGATAGTTCCCTGGACTTTCGTGATCCCCTTTCTTAAAGATAGGGGTCACGTTGGCCTCCCTCCAGTCACCAGGCACCTGGCCCATCACCAACGATTTGTTGAAGACTGTAGCCAGGTGGGGAGCCACCTGGTCGCGCACTTCTCGCAAAACACTGGGGAGAAACTGGTCTGGCCCAGGAGCCTTAAACGCGCTCAGTTTGTCTATTCTATGAGCAACGACTGTCGCGGTACATCTAACACTATCCAGAGAGAGAGAGGTTGTAACATTACATCTAATTCCAGTTATAAATATTTCTTCATACTGGAAGCCATATGACGACAAATAGAAAATATAAGGAAGTAATAGATTATTGCTGTAAGATAGTGTACGAACTCAAAAAAAAAATTAGTTCATTTCAGCAACTGATACAAATTTAATGGCTGAATAAATTCTTAATTATAAGTCTAGTACGGTAAGTTAAGGCGCGAATTTCCATTTAACTGAAGTGTTCAGCTTTTTTAATTGGTCGATTTTAAAATTTGCTGTTTACGTTGTTGGGGCTGTGAGGAGTAAGGTATATGAGAAGATTCGTGTACCATTCTAATTTCTACATTTAATAAAAATTGTTTGAAATGCGGAACCTTCGTGCAAACCCGGTCGACTCGCCTGTCTTAGCGGTGGCACTCGTTCTTGATTTCCTCGCTTGCCATTTTCCAAGTTATATTATGAAGTAAAATTTACTCTTCAAAGTATGAGGTTAACGTTTATAACCCGAAAACACTGTGTAAATTGCACGATACTGTAGTATTTAAGATTTGATCTTTGCAAGGCCTTTCCTATGCATTTGTAATTAACTGAATAAACGTATTGATTGTTTTTAATGTTATAAGTGCGCGCGTTACCACTAGAGCTATGATCCTCGACATTTTTCTAAAAAGTAACGCAGGTTCTCTCAGATCAGGAAATAACTGATTATTTATTTACTATTGTATGTAGCAGTAATAATACTAGGTTTCATGTACCTTATTGGTTAGATATATTTGGTGTAAATAGAACTAAACAGGTCACGTGATATTGATGGTATTGTTGCTGAGCACTTGAAATTTACTAGTGACAAAATGATGCCTTTGTTGACTGTATCGCTCTATGCTTTATAGTGTTACAAAAACAAGAAGTGAACATAAATTTGACCGCTCATTGGGTTTTATTGTGGTGGGCTACGTCGTGGTCAGTGTCTTCACTACTTCCCATCAATCAATTAGTGGAGTTAAGCGACACTGGATCTGGAGAGTAGTTCGATGGGAGACCCTTCTTTGCGTCCAGGTTATGTAGCAACCCGTGGTTCGAATAACACGTAAAGCTGTTGGTCCCCACCGTCATTCTTAGATGTTGCCAAGAAGGTTAAACAGCTCACTCAAACCATTCTCATTGTGGCTTTATTCCCTCAATTCAATTACTCTTAATTGAGAATGTTCACTTAACCATTTCCGGGTCAGCTGGTCCATATGGACCGATAATTAATAGAAGATATTTTCTTCAAATTTGTAAACAAGTTGGACTAAAAAAGGGTTAACATTACATATGTGTAACAACACGAACATGATATCAAAATGGACTAAGAGGGGCATATGATCAGAACTAACGCAGACATACAGTTTCCCATACTCCAAATTGCCTAATTTGCCCCGGGTGTACTCGTACAGTGATCCAGCCATGAAGCTATGTGCTACAGTAGGAAAAGCTATCAGTGTGTTTGATGCTAGTTAAGCAACATTGGAATTGAGTAGCAACTGGATAAATGACTTTCCTCTGTCCAAATTGTAGTCTGGTTCGGATCTCACATGAAGCTGTAGGTCTCGATCACGATATTTGCTGTTACAGAGATGGTTAATAATAATAACCCCCCCCCCCCCCCCCCCCCCAAAAACAACACAGGACGTTTAACCATGGCTGAAAGGATCAGATTATTGTTTGTGGCTACGAAACAAAATTACCGTGGAGCACTTGATTATTAAAGTTGCCAATAATAGCTACGTGAATTGTACTATGTATTGGTATTGGTATTAAAAGGAAGGAATAACTAAAAGAAAACCGAACTTGGTTTAGAATTATATTATTCAACAGGTTTCTGTGTTCACTGCAGAGTGAGAATAAAAAATTCTTTAATTAAATGAAATAAAAATCAGTTAATGCTGTCAGTGAATAAATAAATAAATAAATAATCTTGTTAGCTAATATTATTATTATTAAAATACTCGTAAATAGTACATGAATAAGGGATGGACACTTTTAGTATGATAAAGAATTTACTTCAATAATGCCAGCTTCGTTACCAATTTCATGACTGCTTCAGTTTTGACATATTATGTTCTGTTCTATTATATATATATATATATATAATCATGCGGGTTGCTTCTACAGAGCTTCAATTTAATATTTAGGAGAAATCCAATGACAAGGAGAAATGTAAATGCCATGAAAAGTCTTCTTTAATGCGCAACGTTTCGAGCAATACGCTCATCTTCAGGCTGTTTAATAACAATGTGAAATTAAAATCAATATTGAATGAAAAACAAAACAGAAAATTTCTATAACCTATTCATAAAGACAAATTTTAAAAGACTGAGAAAAGAGGGTTAAATTCTAAGTTATACAGATTTACATATAAAAATTAAGAAGCTATTTTTAAATACATATAGTAAATGTGAAATTAATACACTGGAAAAATTAACAATAGTACACTGGAATAATGAAACTAACTAACCTTACACTGCAGTTTCCGAGGCTAACTGATTTGAGCAGCAGAGGCAAGACGGGAAAAACAAGAGATGGCGAGGGCGATTGGGGAAGGGGGGATTATAAGGAATTGTGGAAGGAGGAGGGATCATATAATATATATATATATACACCTCGTTGTGGTTTCGTGCGTTGCTCTCTTCACATGGTCAAGCTGGTGGCCCCGCCTCTAGGCCTGGCTTGGAGGAGGAGCGAGTTGCTCTCTCTCGCTTTCCACCGCACATAGCCAGGTACACCCAACTCATCTGGTACCGTCTTGAGCCAGGCATCTAGTCTTCTCTTGAAGACTTCAACTTGACCCCTGTAACGTTTCTGAGATCCTTAGGAAGCTTTCATTTTCCTGAGAGCTACTCTCTCAGGAGTATAGACAAATAACTCAGTATTTTTCGGATCTTTTCCGTTTGACTGCCGCCATTGAAACAATTAAACTTTTTGTATTTTAACTGAAATGTCTTGATACAAAATAAGTTACTTTATAAAAAAGCTTTTCTTAATTTCCCCTTCAAATTTTTTCTTATAAACAATTTTAATTACTTTCAAGATCCATGCTTAATTTTTAAGTTTTAATCGTGTACTCAGAAAAATAAGGGGATCACCTGAAGATCAGGGCCTCCAGCCTTCTTTAGTTAGCTTTATAAGGCTAACTAATAAAAAATATCAAGACCTAACCTAACCAATCGTCAAGGTCGTACAGTTGACCTAACGATTGGTTAGGTTAGGTCGTGATATTTTCGTTAGTTAGCCTTATAAGGCTAAGTAAAGAAGGCTGGGGCACTCACATCTTATGTTTCAATGGCGGCAGTCAAACGGAAAAGATCCTATTTGGATGTAAATGACTGTGATAGAAATGCCAAATGTAAACCTACCTTTAGACTACCCCTGATTGGTGCGATGGGTGAAACGGGCAATCTACGAAAGTCCTTAAGCAACGGCTAATATTAAGTTTCATGGAGACCAGATTACACTTGGTTAGGTGGTCGTTTTAGACTGTTTACTTATTTCCAATGCGACCCATTTCGGCCATCATAATCTTTGTAATAAGTCGGAATTTGAGTGTAATGAAATGGTTGACCACCAATAAACTCTTCATAAAATACTAGTAAGATAAATTTCAT